>CM035140.1:28804900-29112400 GCA_020205605.1 Panax ginseng
CAGAATATGATATGCAAGTAATAATCTAAGTGAATGAGTAGAGGAAGAGCTATGTATTTGAAAATAAAAATCTGCCAACAGAACTTGAGCACAAATAAGTTGAGCACAATCAGTCATCCATATTCTTGGAACTTGAGCACAATCAGTCATCCATATTCTTACCCGTGTGGCCGTGCCAACTACTATATCTCCATTAAAGTCCGCCATCCATATCTAAAACGTCCGCAAATTCTAAGAAGATCAAAATAAAATAAAATTAGTTAAAGAAAGTCATTAATATATAAACATTATAGATGAAAGCTATATAATTTAAGATTAAGGATTACCTTTCTCAATTATTTCAAGTGAATCTAAGTTCTCCTCTACGGACATTGGTTGTTTGCTTGAACGAAGCCAATCTTGAGCACAAATAAGAGCTTGTACCATTCTAGGAGTTAAAGAACTCCTAAATGGATCAAGTACACGACCACCGGTGCTAAATGTCGACTCGAAAGCAACGGTTGACATAGGAACCGCCAATACATCCCTAGCCATTTGAGAGAGAATGGGAAATCTAGAAGAATTATTTTTCCACCAACTCAAAACATTATATTTTGAAGTTGTTTGATCAACATGCTCACTCAAATACTTATATAATTCGGTATTATCCCCTCCTTGAACATCCGTAATGTGTTCTACAAATTTTTCCATCCTCCTCCTCCTTGCCCATTCTCGACCATGCCCATCAAAACCATCACTAGACATGTTAGATTGCACACTTTGGGATGATTGTGCACTTTGGGATGATTATGCATTTTGAGATGCATATTTGAGACTATAACATCTAAACAATTCTTCAATGGCATCACGCACAGATTTTATCATTTTATTTGCCATTTCAGTCCCATTCCCATACATTGAATTAAAACTAAATTCCACAAAGGCAAATTTATGTCTAGGATCTAAAACAACCGCAATGTACAATAATTTATTCATCTTCTCAACATTCCCCCAATATTTCTCTAATTTTGCTCTCATCCTCAAAACCATTTGTCTCATGCCAATGTCACCCCCATATAACAATTCATTCAAACCATCATCAAGATCAAGAAATTCATGAAAAAAGTATTCGATGAAACATAAGATGTAATTCAAACCTTCATCAGTAATGTCAAGAAATACTTTAAGAATACCACCAATTACCTCACAACTCCCCAATCTTCTACGCTAGGCCACCCATCACCCGATTCCATTTTCAATTTGAATAAAGGGTCTTTGCTTGCAAGCCTATTAAAAGCACGGTCGAAGTCTATGGCCACATTCAACATAGAATAAGTGGAGTTCCATCTGTGGACACATCTAGGATCAACGAAGTTCTTTTTTCAATTTTCTCAATTTCAACACATTCTTTGAATTTTTTAATCCTAGAAGGAGATTGTCGTACCCACCTAACCAAAGATCGAACACGAGATATTGAGGAACTCGCATCTTTCAACCCATCACATACAACCAAATTAACAATATGAGCAACACACCTCACATGGAGAAATTTATTATCACAAATGCTATGACCCCAAACATTCAATTAATTTTTCAAATAAGAAATTGCAACATCATTGGAACTTACATTATCAACTGTGATTGTGAAAATTTTATTAATGCCCCATTCCCTCAAACAATTTTCAACCGACATACCTATGTCTTCCCCTTTATGACTAGTAATTGGGACAAAGTTGATAATTTTTTTTTTGCAAATTCCACTTATCATCAACATAATGAGCAGTCAACACCATGTAATTAATTCGTTGTATGGAAGTCCATGTATCGATAGTAAGACAAACCCTTTGTGATGTATTCTTAAAGTAAGCTTTCAATTTCAATTTTTCCTCTAAAAAATGCTTCAAACAATCTCTAGTTATGGTGGCACGTAAAGGCACATTCAATTTTGGACATGTAACTGACATCAAGTATTTAAAGCCCACATTCTCCACATGGCTAAAAGGAAGTTCATCTACGATTATCATAAAAGAAATTGTCATCCTAATTAATTCTTGATCAAATTTTCATAAACAAACACTATTAGTTGATTCCCCTTCCAACTCTTGACCTCCTTCACTAATATTTGATGGTGGAAAATTTAATAATGCTTGTTTTCTTTCCTTTAATTGAATATTAGGAGGGTACAATTTACATCTTGCATTATGAGTCCTTAAACCACTTGTCCCATTCTTTTCCGAGTTGGCTTTTAAAACTTGACCACAATACTTTCACTTTGCCTTTATTTCATCATTTTGCTTATATCTTACGTAATGTTCCCATATAATAGCACGAGTCTTACCGATTATTTGCTCGATCTCTTCCACTTCCTTTGGATTTTGCGTTTCGCATCTCTCGCCTCCTCCATTAGCTCCTCCATTATTTGGGACTTGGCTTGCATTTGTATTGGATGATATTGGTATATCAGTATCCATATTTTTCATCAAACTGTACATAAAAACACAAACAAATTATTTTAATCTACTGATCCATATTCAAGCAATATAATCACTCAATAGGCAGTGTAGGCAGTGCAGTCATTCAAGCAAGCTAATCATCTTTGAATCTTTGGACTAAAAATAAATGTCCAATGATTTATTTGCAGACTAATGGGTGAAGTAACAACGTAATGTAGAAAAAGAAATGAATAAATCAAAACCATCAAAAATGGGATTTGTTTATTGGTAGTTGATTTTCTATCATCTGAAATGTGGTCTAGTAATAGATTATATATTCTTTATATCTATTAAAGCATTACCCAAAGAATGAAAGAACCAAAAAAAAACAGACATACTCTCTGCAATCACTATTATTTAAAAAATCACTGAAGATATGCATGAACAAGGCTAGAAAATCCATATGCCATATATAGACCACCAAAATAAACAAACCACCAGCAAAAAAAAAACCCTAAAAAAGTAACAAGTAACAGTGTAACACCCATATGCTATATATAGAAGCAATCGACAGAAATAGAAAGAAATCAATTAACTAAATCTCAAAATTACCTAAGAAAACTTTTTGATTCTGGAATCTATAGTTGGAGTCTTGGAGAGGCGACTGCGTGTTAGCGATGCGGCGACTGACGAGGAATGGATGTATCATCGAGGTGATTCGAGACTTCGAGATGGATGGATGGATTGGGTTCGACTGGTCGAGATCGAGACTACGAGGAGAGGGATGGGTTCGAGTTCGACCAACGACTGTTACTCTGTTAGAGATGGGAGAGAAAGCTTTGGCGTGTCTGTTTGGGAATAAAGTAAGAAGACTTGAAGTCTGAAGATATATTGAGATTAATTTATTACTAAGACTTAAGAATAGAATAGATATATTGAAATAATTTTACACCGAGTCTGACTGAGATATTTTCATTTTTAATATTATTAAATAAACCGGTATACCGGTTCGGTTCGGTATCTACCGAACAAACTAAACCATTTATCAAAACCGGTACCGAAAACCCGGTAGATGTATTTGCCTGCAAAATCTTAAGATCGAACCGCTTATCCTGTCTTCGAACCAAATAGGGTTCGAGCAGGATTCGATTTCCTAAAAACCGAATTTACCATTTTTTTAACACCCCTACTAGTAGGGAGCTTGGGCTTGAACCGAATAAGAGAACTTGTTTGCGACAAGTTATTCGCGCCTATACTTTTTCTCTTTATCAGATTATGTTTAGTAGATAAAAACAAATTGAGGACATAAGTTGTAATTTAAAATTTATTATATTAAAGGTTGAGGATAATATGGAAATTATAAAAATATTATTTATTCCAATTTCTTTTCCGTCCAAATCAGGCCAATTTTGGACGGAAAATTTTGACAGAAAAAATGACCAAGTTTTCTATCCATTTCTTTTCTTTTTCGTTTATTAAAAAACTCAGAAACATAAGAATTAGAAAGAAAACTTAAATTTTCCGTCTATTTTTTTTCTTTTCTGCTCATTTTAAAACTCAAAAACAGAACGTAAGTGAAGTTACGATGAAGTTTATTTCATGCTAACTGAATCTATTATATTGACTATATGTAGAATTGTAATACCCCAACTTTTGTGAATAAAGATGAATTTTCTATATCATTTTTGAATATTATGGAATGAATTTGATATAATATTATAGTTGTGGGTAATATTTATAAATTTTGCAAAGTACGCAAGTTGTTATATAATATTCGATTAGTCGGGGAATATTCGTTTTAACGAGAAAATATTTGTACAACGGCACAATCATTGGTGGACCCTAGCGGAATTATTGTCGGATTGAGAAAGCGACAAAATATTTTTATGAAAATAACGGCGAAAAGTTTTACCGTTAGCTGTTGAAACACACGGTGTTAAAAATACGAGAATACGCCAGCGTAAGTTACTCAGAAAGACACTACCAGTATTGATTATTGATTCTTATGTGATAAGTCACTCGCTTTTGTTTTATTGGTATTATTAATGTAATAAAAGCAGAAAATCTTTTATATAAAATAGAATACTTTTATAAAGTTATCATTTTATTAGACAATAATTAGAATATATTATATTTTATTATGCATAGTATTTGCATCTTTTATCTCGTATAGTATTTGCATAGTAAAATTTTTTATAAAGTTATTCGTTTTATTAGACTATAAATAGAATATATTATATTTTATTTTAAAAATTTTGCTTTAAATATGGATAGTCGATTAAAGTAAATCAATCTCTAATTGATTCATGAGTTAGTTCTTATACAGACCATTTTTTATAAATAGAAGCTCATTCCTTCATTATTTCTTTACGAATTCAATTGAAACTCAGAGAGGGAAATTATAGAAGTATAGAAAAGTATTCCGCGCCTTCTCTACTCTTATATTCAGCTTTTCTTTTACAGTAAGAGATATCATTTGTTGTACTCGTAAGGGTATTATTTTTTTTGTATTCATGAAGAGAACTTACATTATTCCATTCTTTATTATTATTCTGCTGAAATAATCGGTATCTGTGGACTACCCTATACTTGGTGACATTCTTCTAATATTTCGTCTTTATTATTACATTTGAAACATCATATACATGCGTTTACGCCTGGGACTGGGTTAAAATCTTTATTATTATTACATTGGAATATCTCATAAATGCGTTTCTTTGGGACTGGTTCTATCTTTATTATTATTTTGTTGGAATATCATGCATGCGTAGGCTACGGGACTGGTAAAATCTTTATTATTACGTTGGAACATCATATGGCGGTGTAATTTCGCTTGACTGGTTAGTTACTTATTAATATGTGGAATAACTTTGTCATGCAAGAAACCGCACGCATGGTGATTTCTTTTGTTATTCCATTCTTTATTATACTCGGTTGGTTAAAGTTTTGGCTTCTATACTCCATGAAATTAGTGGAATATCCTTGATATTTGCGCTTTATCCAGTATCTTTTCATGGAAATATTCTTCTGAGCATTCTTGAATTTTACTCCACAAAGCAGTATCGTGTTAATAATTTGGACGTTATTTGTTCCTGAATAAATTAATTTTTGAACTTATTTTATTGAATTCTTATATCATTGTCATCATCCTCATGTTTATATTATGTTGAAAGTCATATGTGGCCTATAGTGCATAGATGGACTTGGTATGATTATGACCAGGGATTATTCGATTGTAATCATGCTTAATAGTAATGTTATAAATAATGTGGAAAAAGTCCTCATTGGCCCGTAGTGCATTGATGGATAGTTGTTGGCATGATTATAACCATTAATGAATACACAAATATCCTTGGTCCGTAGTGAATGGATAATTTGTGGTCGTGATACTAAAGAATATCCTTGGTAGTAGATGCGGGGGTGATTCGATGATGTGGATTATTTATTAAGTTTAGTCCCGGTGATAAAAGTGATGAAAAACCTTTTAAATCATAGAAGATAGTAGATTTTATTCTCTACTTGACTCTTCTAATGGATTGCTTGTTCCGCTGCAGTTAAACTTGATGTTTGTTATATTTTATCAGTTTAACACTGTTGAAGGCTAATGATAATTTATTCTGCATTATCTTAGTCATAATATTTCTAACTGGGCTAGTTGAGCTCACCCTTTCTTTCACTGTTCTCTTTCGGAAATGAGAATATAGCTAGGACGAGTCGGGGAATGGAGTGATGGACTAGATGATAGTATTAGTAGTCCTCACCATTCTGTTAAATAGTGTGATAATAAATGTAATGAGGACTTATTCTGAGAGTGGATATTGTTTAGAAGACAATATTTGTATTAAAACTCACAGCTCTCTTGTTTTATATTAAAGATTATATTTGTATTCTGTACCATGTATTTGGCGACTCAGAATAGGTGATGTATACCTATTTTGGGAGCGTCACAGTTGGTATTAAAGCTTAGGGATATGATCCCTAGCTAAGATGTGAGAATAGAACTAGGAGGGGAGAGACGGGGAATTCCTTCACTATTATGACCTACCTTAGTTTTTTTGGTGTTTAATTGGTCAGCCAGAATATATGGATAATATGTTACATGTCAATTAACATTTTGTTTTGTGGCAGTATCTGAAAATGACATCCGAGAATGTTGAGAATAGCAATGGAGCCTGACAGTGATCGTTGATTCACCACATATCAATAATCGGGATAATGTGCATCGAGGAAGGCGACAATCCTCACGCAAAACAACAACAACCGACCAAATGATGAATGATGGAATGTTCGAGGCTTTATGCAATTCATGCAACAAAGAAAGAGAAGCGGCTCCTATCCAAAATGTAGGTGGAAATATCGAAACTCTCGGCGGTCCACCGCTAAGCAGTTCAAGGCTGGGACCACCGGAGTTTATCGGAGAGCCAAAACCACTTAAGGCGGAAGCATGGATAAAGCAGATCACCAAGATATTTGATGTCTTGGGATACTCCGAGGAGCAAAAGGTTCCCTTTGCCGCCTTTATGTTGCAAGGAGAGGCATATTACTGGTGGGAATCAGTAAAACGTACTCAACCTGCCACACTAAAAATGTCTTGGGAGAAGTTCCAAGAACTATTCAACGACAAGTACTTTCCCAAAAGTATTCGACACATAAAGGAGGTGGAGTTCATCAAGTTGGAACAGAATAATATGACCGTGTCGCAGTATGAAGCAAAGTGTGCCGAGTTGTCCCGGTTTGCGTCCCACTTGATGGATAATGAAAAGAGAATGACGCGTATGTTTTTAAGAGGTTGAAGGCGGGAGATACGTCAACATCTTATTTCTCATAAAGCGTGTTTGTATTGAGGATGTTGTAAATAAGGCTCGATTAGTGGAGTAGCGATAATGAGTCAACGCAACAAAAAGAAACGGAATAAGCAAAATGATAATACCGGTGAGCGATCCACCAAAGCGGTGACAACAAGCGTGGAGGAATCAACATGCGAAATGGTAACCACGCCGGTGGTAATCGAGACCAAAGCAATAAGAATGGACATTTCAAGAAGAGGAGATTCAATAATGATGGAAAGAGCGTCAACATCAAAGACCAGTAGTTAAGGAAGGAGAACGACCACCCATCATATGCTTCAAATGCGGAGGGAGGGACACATTAGTCCAAAGCTGCAGCGATGTCAGTCAAAGCATGTTATAATTATGGAAGAGAAGGTCATTTAGCCCAATTTTGTCGTTCTCCAAAGACAAGTTCAGCTAGGATGGAGGCACCAAAGGCCGTCCCAGAAAAGTCAAAGCCGGTAGTGCAAAGGAGAGCGTTTGTTGTGACCTCCCAGAAAGCAAGGAACCCGAATGAGGTCATCACGGGTAAGCTTATCATAAACTCTAGCGAAGTCTATACTTTATTTGATACTGGTTCTGTGACGCCCCCAAAATTAGGTATACATCACCCATTTTGAGTCGCCAAATACATGGTACAGAATTCAAATACAACTTAATAATAATACAATCATCGTGTACAATACGACAAAATATAAAGCTGTGAGTTTGAATACAAATATTGTCTACTAGAGAGTATACAAACTCAAAAGGAGTCCTTATTACAATTATTATCACACTATTTCACAGAATAGTGAGGACTACTAATGCACCATCTAAGACCATCACTCTGTTCCCCGACTAATCCCAGCTACGTTCTCATTTCCTGAAGAGAACAATGAAAGCAAAAGGATGAGCTCAACTAGCCCAGTAAGAAATATTATGACTAAGATAATGAAGAATAAATTATCATTAGCCTTCAACATTGTTAAATTGATAAAATATAACAAACATCAAGTTTAACTGCAACGGAACAAGCAATCCATTAGAAGAGTCAAGAGAGAATAAAAAATCTACTATCTTACATGATTTAAAAGGTTTTCATCACTTTTATCATTTGGGACTCAAATTTTAATAAATAATCCACATCATCGAATCACCATCGCACTACGGCCAAGGATATTCTTTAGTATCACCGACCACGAATTATCCATGCATAACAGGCCCAAAGATAATAGTGTTTTCATCAACTGGTCCCGATCATGCCATAAAACAATTCATCTTTGCACCCTTTGGTGAAGAGAATCCATAGCCATAATCATACCAAAAACTGTCCATCAATGCACTACGGGCCAATGAGGACTTTTACCACATCATTTGTAACATTACGGTCATGATTATACCGAATAATCCTTGGTCATAATCATACCAAGTCCATCTATGCACTACAGGCCACAGATGACTTTCAATATAATATAAACATGAGGATGATGATAATGATATAAGAATTCAATAAAACAAGTTCAAGAATTAATTTATCCAGGAACCAATAACGTCCAAATTGTCAACATGATACTTCTTTGTAGAGTAAAATTCAAGAATGCTCAGAAGAATATTTCCATGAAAAGATACTGGATGAAGCACAAATATCAAGGATATTCCACTAATTTAATGGAGTATAGAAACTAAAACTTTAAGTAACTGAGTATAATAGAATATATGAAACTGCAAATAGATTTTCATCCGCCGTGCGGTTATCCACGTATACAGATCATTTCCACAATTTAATAAGGAATGAATACAAAGAATCATTCACCATGCATGTGGTAATCCATATATAGGCGAGTTATTCCAATGAATAATAACGAATGGAATAATGAAGGATTCACCGTAAATGCGATAGGCTAGATCGCGAGTTAAAGTTATTCCCAGAATAATAAATAATGGAACCCGGTCCCACAGAACGCCTTACGAGCGAGGATATTACGGCAGAATAATAAATAATGGAACTAGGTAAAGCATAACGCGCGACGCAGACGGATATTCTCGACGAGAATAATAAATAATGGAACCAGTCCCACAGAAAAAGCATGCACGAGGATATTAACGCGAATAAAAAAAGCGGAATATTAGAAGAATTTCACCGTGTATGCGATTACTTTGCATAGACGAGTTATTCCAACATAATAATAAAGAATGGAATAACAGAAGAATTTTACCAAGTATAGGGTATCCCACGTGTAAGACCCCAAATAATTAATAAATGAAATTTAATTTCCTCTAATTATTATTTTGAAATAGTAAGGGTTGATGTGATTAATGTGGATAGTTATGGGTAAAATACGCAAATATTTCAAAATAAGTAAGTGGTTATAAAATATTCATTGTTGTCGGGAATATTCGTTTGGTCGTGGAATATTCGTCTTTATCGGGGAATATTAAATGCACAACAAGCGATGACCATGTGGGCCCCATAACGGAAAGCGATTGGAGGAAGAAAAGCGACAAATATAAGTTATTTAAAAATAAGCGAGCGTAGTTATTCTGAATTTTAATTGTTGGAATACCCGGTGGTTAAAACACGATGTCTGGCGTTGTTGCAAAGTTAGACACGGTATTGCACCAATTATTGACTCTTACGTGAGAAGGCACTACTCAATAATGGTTACTGATAATTCTGCCGATTATTTTATTGGTTCAATAATTGTTGCGTTGATATTTTATATTCTTTGTTGTTTTGATAATTGTCATTACACGAGTATTTTTTATTATCGAAGCAATAATTCATATTATCCTGAATAATATTATTAGATAACATTATTGGCAATGTCTAGAAAGTTACATCTAAGGAGAGGTTTGGTCACCTAATTTATGCTTGATAAGGAGAAATTCTTATTGGAAAGCCCCCCCTTCCTGAAGGGCTGCTGGTTGTCGATATTGTGATTACGTAATATTATTTGTGAATAATTAATTATTGATTCATATGATGAGGAAAATATTGATTTTATATGGATATAGATGGAGAAAATTTTAATGTGACAATTGTTGAAAATTGAAATTTTATCTTTTTTCGATAAAATAATTCATTTAAATATATATATTATTATATTTTAATAATATAATAATGGTGATATTTTACAGCGAATGTGGAATATATGAGTATCTGAGGAGGAAGAGTATTTTTGTTACAATAAATGTTTAAAACATGTTAAACATTTTGGTGGACCCCATTTATTATTTGAAATTTGATTATAGCCTCTAAAATCGTCCGTTTGTTGATTTCGGTCAATTTTTACTTGGAATTTAGAAAAAATTTCTTCTGCAAAGTTGTAGAGAATTGAATTTCCTATAAAAACTCTCGAGATTTGAATTTTCTGACAAAAGGGCTATTTATTGTGAATTATTGAAGTTCAAGAAGCTCAAAATAATTGATTTTGGAAGTTTAAATTATTTTAAATAATAAAAACATTTTAACAAGGTAGGTGTGCCCACTAGCATGGAAAAAGAGCTGAGATCAGGTTATCCAAGGTGTACATGAAGATTATATATATATATATTAATATTTTAATAAATTTTCTGCTTTGGTGTTCTAAGCATTTTCCTATAAATAGGGTGTTTAGGTTAGAATTGAAAATCACTTTTTAAGCTGAAGTTTTTCTCTCTATATTATCGGCGTATTCTTGTGAGTATTTTGAGTATACTTTGAGTATTGCTATACGGTGAAAGTTGAGTTATAGCTTTATATCCATTATTCGAGTTAAATCTCTTGCTCTTTCCGAGTTAAGGGATATTTTTTTTTCGTAATGATAATATTTCTTCAATATCATTATCTTTGAAATATTGATCGAAGTTTTTTTATCAAATTTGGAACTTTTGGTGTAGATTCTTATTCACGATATCTGACCTTATTCACGATATGACCTTTATTCACGAATCGGCATTATTCATCGAAAAATAAAAATTTTCCTTTTCGTCTAAAAAATATCTATTGTGGATACTAGCTTTGATTGTATCCATGTTTTGATCATTCTTGAATTTTACACCACTATGATTATTTTTGAGGTATTTTTGGGCGTGGATAAAACAAAGTACGAATCCTTAATCCTTAATCCTTGTCATTTTGATTCTTTGGATTCGTTTCTTTAAAAATATTTTCATCATCCTCGGTCTTAAATGATGATATTATGGAATATCTTTGGCTGTAGTGCAAAGATGAATGATTTCGATGAATATCTTTGGCTGTAGTGCAAAGATGAATGATTTCGATGAATATCTTTGGCCCGTAGTGCAAAAGATGAACATGTGTTTAGATGAACATGACCAACTTGGTGAATGTCCTTGGTCTATACATAGTGCAAGGATGAATATATGATTCAGATATATATTGATTGATGTTCTGAGGATAAAAATATTGATGATGGAATTTGTTAAATTCATAGATATTAGTAAATTTCATCCTCTACGTAACTCTTCTATGAATTAATATTTTTCATTGCGAGTATTGATTTAAAACTTGTTGTCTATTGTATTCTATTAGATTTTTTTTTTCCTGTTGAAGACTAACGATAATTTGTTACGTATTATCTTAGTCATAATATTCTTCTTTTGGGCTAGTTGAGCTCACCCTTTTCCTTTTTGTTCTATTTTTCTTCTCGGGAGGCGAGAATGTAGCGAGTGCAGTGGGGTATGGAATAATGGTTTTAGAGAGTTGTTTAGTAGTCCTCACCATTTACGTAAAATAATGTATCAATAATTATGATGAGGATTTATTTGTATGTGGATATTGTTTAGATGGCAATATCGTATTTAAACTCACGATTTTATTGTTGTAATAATAAAGTTGTAGTTGTTTACATAGTGTATTGATACTTTCGGAATGGGTGATGTATACCTATTTTGGGGGTGTCACAGTTTGGTATCGAGCTTAGGGATATGATCTCTGGCGGAGATCGGGGAATAGAACTAGGAGGAGGAGGAGAGTAAATCCTTCGCTTTAGTGTGTCCTACCTAAGCTTATTTGTTAGTTGGTCAATATATAAGGATATTATGTGATATATTGATTTGCTTAATTAACCCTTGTTTTATAGCGGATTTGAGAATGTATTTGAGAATATTAATGATGGAAATAAGACCGTGGAGACACTGTACTCACCAACGAGGAAAGCGTACAATGGTGGTAATGCTCTCTCCTGTGAACAACACCACGGAGGCGAGATGATGAGCGAGCGGATGTTTAGAAGCTTTTTGCGATTCATGAAAAATCGACGAGGAGACTCGTGTTCAAAACATAGGAGAAATGATAGCAATTCACGGGTTATCCTGACCAAGCGATTCAAAGAGTTGGGACCACCGAATTTAAGGAAAGCTTTGATCCGATCATGGCGGAAACATGGGTCAAACAAATTACCAAGATATTCGATGTCTTGGTATGCGGAGGAACGAAGGTTCCATTCGCCACCTTTATGTTACGTGGCTAAGCAGACATTCATTGGTGGGAGTCGTGAAGCGTACCCATCCACCCTGACTTCAAAGATGTCTTGGGGAGCGTTTCAGAAACTATTTAATGACAAATACTTTCACGAAAGTGTTGGTCATATGAAGGAAGTGGAGTTTATTAGACTGGAGCAGAACAACATGACGGTGTCTCAGTACGATGCGAAGTTTGTAGAGTTATCTAGGTTTGCACCTCATTTGGTGGAGAATGAGAAACGTATGACGCGGATGTTTCTGAGAGGTTTGAAACCCGGCATACGTCAAGTATCTCATCTCTCATAAATTTTCTCTTTATTCAGATGTTGTTAATAGGGCTCAATTGTTAGAAGCGAGATAACGATGCACGGTCAATAGAGGTACCACAATCGAGGATCATCTAGGAGATAGCGATCAACAAAACAACAATAACCGGTGGAGAAAGAAAAAAGCGGACAAAATGGTAACCACTCGTGGTGGTAATCATGGCCATGAAAATAGAAGAAGCGAGTTAGGAGGAGATTTTAAAAGAGGAGATTCAACAACGACCGTATGAAGACAGCGGTGCAAGTAGAATTGGTTCGAGGAGAGAACAACCACCGGTCATATGCTATAAATCACGTGGAAAGAGGGACATATCGGTCAAAGCGCCCACAACACTTCGGTATGCTATAATTATGGAAAGGAAGGACATATTGCTCGAGATTTCACAGTGGCGAAATCTAGTTTCAGTGAGGACGGTGACTCAAAAATCATCTCGAAATGTCAAAGTCAGCCGGTTCTGGAAGGCGTTTGTTGTATTTGGTCAAAATGCGAGGAACCCAAGCGAGGTGATCACGGGTAAGTTATTTATAAATTCTTGTGAAGTTTATACTTTACTAGATCACCGGTGCTACCCATTCATTTATCTCTCTCTACTTGTGCTCAACGTTTAAATTTGACTCGGAAAAATTAGACTTTAACTATCTGTGGAAACTCAGATTAGGAAAAACTTCATCACATCCATTGTTTATAAATCTTATCTAATCAAGTTGGCACCCTTATCTTTTGTTGACCTTATCTCTTTAAAGATACTTGCTTTTGATGTAATTTTAGGGATTGATTGGTTAACTACTCATCATGCCAAAATTGATTGTTTTCGTAAGGTTGTTAGTTTTCATATTCCTAATCAACTTTGTTGTTGAATTCGTGCAACTAAACCATTAAAATCAATCAACATCATATCTAATCATAAAAGCGATTCGTTTATTGAAAAAGCGGATGTCAAGCTTTCTTAGCCCATGTTATGGATTTGAATAAAGACACGTCAAAATTGAATAATATTCTGTTGTTATTAACTTTCGGCGTATTTCTGAAGAACTTCCGGTCTACCCTAGAGCGTGAAGTTGAATTCTTTATTGACCTTGAACACGGTACAAAGCCCATTTTAAAACCCCATATCGAATGGCTCCTATTGAACTTGAGATTTAAAGGTCCAACTACGAGGAATTATTGGACATCGGTTTCATTCGGCCCCAGTACATCTCATTGGGGTGCTCTGTTTTTTTCGTAAGAAAGAAGAAAGCGGGAGTATGCGACTTTGTATTGACTATCGGGAATTGAACCATGTCACCATCAAGAATAGGTATCCTCTACCTCGTATTGATGACTTGTTTAACCGATTTGCAAGGAGCACAATTCTTTTCAAAAATAGATATTCGTTACGGATATCATCAATTTGAAAATTAGGCGAGGATATTCCAAAGGCGCCTTGAACTTCGGTATGGGCATTATGAATTCTTAGTTATGTCTTTTCGGATTGACTAATGCTCCTGCGGCTTTCATGGATATGATGAATCGAGTATTCAAAGAATATTTGGATAAATTCGTTGTTGTCTTTATTGATGACATCTCATATATTCAAAAGCCGTGAAGATCATGAGCACCATTTGAAGCTAGTACTCAAAGGCTTCGTGAAAACAAGCTATATGCTAAGTTGAAGAAATGCGAGTTACGGCTTGAGGAAGTAGCATTCCTTGGCGCGTGGTGTCAAAAAACATGGAGTATCATTGACCCGTGAAGATTGGAGCAATACAAAGTTAGAAGCAACGAAGTCGGTGGGATCAAATCGTAGCTTTTTGGGTTTAAATTTGGTTATTATCGGAGATTCGTGGAAGGTTTTCTCGAATCGCTACTCAGATTAACTCATCGACTCAAAAAAGGATACAAAATTCATAGGAATGCGAGAAGAGTTTCCAAGAGCTTAAGAGGAGACTCATTTTAAGACTGTTACAACAATACCATCAGTACGGATGGATTTGTTATCTCAACGATCTTGGCAAAGGTTAGGATGTGTTCTCATGCAACATGGGAAAGTCATAGCCTATATGTCTCGCGACAACTTAAAGAATATGAGAGGAATTATCCAACTCATGATCTAGAGTTAGCGGTGATCGTTTGCGCGCTAAAGATCCGGAGGCACTATCTCATATGGGGAGAAAATGGAGATATATTCGGACCATAAAAAGCCTTAAATATTTCTTCACTCAAAAAGAACTCAACATCGCGGCAAATGACGTTGGCTCGAGCTATTGAAATACTACGACCACACTATTCAATACCATCTGGAAAAGCGAGCGTGGTGGTGGCGCGTTAAGTAGAAGATCATATCACGAGGAGCGAGTGCGATGATGTCAAGTATACGATAGAGCCAACTTTAATAGAAAAAGTTAAGGTTGCTCAAGCCCCAGGCGGAAATGATGCATATGAAGAAGAAAGTACTGAAGGTGCTTTATTAGGAAGTGAGAATTGATGAAGAAGGAATACTTGAGTCCACTCCGGACTTTGTGTTCTAACGATTACGATTTGAAGTACAAGATCATGATGGAGGCACACAATACACCATTTGCAATCCATCTGGAAGTACTAAAATGTATCGTGATCTTGACATACATTTTTTGTGGAACAATATGAAGAGAGAGATTGCAAAGTTTATCTCAACATGTTTAACTTGTCAACGTGTAAAAGGCGGAAGCATCAAGTGCCTAAGGGACCATTGCAACCACTTGAGATTCGAAATGGAAGTGGGAACACATTACCATGGATTTCGTTACGGGTCTTCCTACGGTTTCTCAAGGCATAAATGCTATTTGGGTTATTGTTGATAGATTAACCAAGTCCGCACATTTCTTGCCGATCGGAAACTTATTCTCTTGAACGTCTTCTTTAGTATGTATGTAAATGAGATTGTGAGGTTGCATGGCATGCCAAGATCTATAGTTTGGATCGTGACCCAAGATTCACTTCAAGATTTTGGGTTAGCTTGCAAAAAGCTATGGTATGCATTTGCGATTGATTTGGCATACCATCCTCAAAGCAGACGGACAATCGAGAGGACTATTCAAACTCTTGAAGATTTATTAAGACTACGTGTCCTAGACTTCAAGGCAGTTAGGATAAGTATTTACCATTGGTGGAATTCTCCTACAACAACATTATCGAGGAAAGTATAGGTGTGGCTCCATATGAAGCATTATATGGACGAAAGTGTATTCTCCAATATGTTGGGATGAGGTGGGTGAAGCAACATTGTTGGGACCCGAGTTAGTACGATATGACACCGAAAAGATCCAAATGATTCGACAACGTATACAAACCGGCACAAGATCGACAAAAAGAGTTATGCGGATCTTCATCGAAAAGGCGTGGAATTTAGTATAGGGGATCATGTATTGTTGCGAGTTGCTCCATGGAAGGAGTTACAAGATTTGGGAAGAAAGAAAAGCTCAATCCACAATTTATTGGTCCATTTCAAATTCTTGACCGAAAGTAGGAAATGTAGCCTATAGACTCGCGTTACCTCCAAGTATGTCTCGTGTTCATAATGTGTTTCACATATCATGCTTACGTAAATATGTGAAAGACCCAAACCACGTTATTGAGTTAGAAACCAGGACGAGATAGCGGAAGACTTAACGTATAAGGAGGTACTGTCAAGATCTTGGATAGGAAGGAGCATGTCCCTACATACGAAGGTCATACCACAAATTAAAGTCTTGTGGAGGAACCATGCTATATAGAAGAAATGACACAGGAATTGGAAGCGGAAATGAAAGTGAGGTATCCTCACCTTTTGAAACACTAAATGCGTATGTCAATTTCAAGGACGAAATTTCATAAGGAGGGAGGTTATAAGACCCCAAATAATTAATAAATGAAATTTAATTTCCTCTAATTATTATTTTGAAATAGTAAGGGTTGATGTGATTAATGTGGATAGTTATGGGTAAAATCGCAAATATTTCAAAATAAGCAAGTGGTTATAAAATATTCATTGTTGTTGGGGAATATTCGTTTGGTAAATGGAATATTAAAGACTGTCGAGAATATTAAATGACGAAGTATGACCATGTGTATAGGCCCCATAACTGAAAAAGCGATTGGAGGAAGAAAATGACAAATATAAGTTGTTTAAAAATAACGACGTAGTTGTTACAGATTTATTAATTGTTGGAATACCGGTGGTTAAAACACGATGTCTGGCGTTGTCAGACAAGAAAGAAGATACTGCGGTATTGCACCAATTATTGACTCTTACGTAAGAAGGCACTACTCAATAATGGTTACGAGTAATTCTTCATTCGATATTTTATTTGTTCAATAATTGTTGCGTTGATATTTTATATTCTTTGTTGTTTTGATAATTGTCATTACACAATTATTTTTATTATCGAAGCAATAATTCATATTATCTGAATAATATTATTAGATAACATTATTGGCAATGTCTAGAAAGTTCATCTAAGGAGAGGTTTGGTCACCTAATCATGCTACCAAGAAAGAGAAATTCTTATTGGAAAGCCCCCTTTCTGAGAGGCCTGTGGTTATCGATATTGTGATCTCGTAATATTATTTGTGAATAATTAATTATTGATTCATATGATGAGGAAAATATTGATTTTATGTGGATATAGATAGAGAAAATTTTTAATGTGACAATTGTTGAAAATTAAAATTTTATCTTTTTCTGATAAAATAATTCATTTAAATATATATATTATTATATTTTAATAATATAATAATGGTGATATTTTTACAATGAATGTGAAATATATGAGAATACGAGGAGGAAGAGTATTTTTGTTGTAATAAATGTTTAAAACATGTTAAACATGTCGGTGGACCCCATTTAGTGACTGAAATTTGATTATAGTCTCTAAAATCGTTTGTTTGTGGATTTCGGTCAATTTCTGCTTGGAATTTGGAAAACATTTCTTCTGAAAAGTTGTAGAAAATTGAATTTCCTATAAAAACTCGCGAGATTTGAATTTTATGACAAAAGGGCTATTTATTGTGAATTATTGAAGTTCCGAAGCTCCGAAATAATTGATTTTTGGAAGTTTAAATTATTTTAAATAATAAAAACGTTTTTAACAAGGTAGGTGTGCCCACTAGAATGGAAAAAGAGTTGAGATCAGATTGTTCAAGGTGTGCGTGAAGATTATATATATATATATATATATATATTAATATTTTAATAAATTTTTCGCTTTGGTGTTTTAAGCATTTTCTATAAATATAGGTGCTTAGGTTAGAATTGAAAATCACACCGAAGCTGAAGTTTTCTCTCTATATTATCGAGCGTATTCTTGTGAGTATTTTGAGTATACTTTGAGTATTGCTTTATACGGTGAAAGTTCAAGTTATAGCTTTATATCAAAAGATTCCAGGTTTAAATCTTGTCTTTTTAGGTAAGGGATATTATTTTTTTTTAGTAATGATATTATTTCTTCAATATCATTATGCTAAAATATTGATCTGAAAGTTTTTATCAAATTTGAAACTTTTGGTGTCTGAGTTACTATTCACGATATCGACCTTTATTCACGAATCTGACATTATTCATCGAAAAATAAAAATTTTCCTTTTCGTCTAAAATATCTATTGTGGATACTAGCTTTGATTGTATCCATGTTTTGATCATTCTTGAATTTTACACCACTATGATTATTTTTGAGGTATTTTTGGACGTGGATAAAACAAAGTACGAATCCTTAATCCTTATCATTTTGATTCACTAGATTCGTTTCTTTAAAAAATATTTTCATCATCCTCGGTCTTAAATGATGATATTATGGAATATCTTTGGCACGTAGTCAAAAGATGAATGATTTCGATGAATATCTTTGGCTCAGTGTGCAAGATGAATGATTTCGATGAATATCTTTGGCCGTAGCAAAAAGATGAAGCAGTATTTAGATGAACATGACCAATGGTGAATGTCCTGGCGTTTGTAGTGCAAGGATGAATATATGATTCCGATATATATTGATTGATGTTCTGAGGATAAAAATATTGATGATGGATCGTTAAATTCATAGATATTAGTAGATTTCATCATCTACGTAACTCTTCTATGAATTAATATTTTCAACATGCAGTATTGATTTAAAACTTGTTGTCTATTGTATTCTATTAGATTTTTTTTCCCCGTTGAAGACTAACGATAATTTGTTACAGTATTATCTTAGTCATAATATTCTTCTTTGGGCTAGTTGAGCTCACCCCTTTCCTTTTTGTTCCATTTTCTTCTAAAGAAGCGAGAATGTAAGCAGATGCAAGTCGGGATATGGAATAATGGTTTTAGAGAGTTGTTTAGTAGTCCTCACCATTTTGTAAAATAATGTATCAATAATTATGATGAGGATTTATTTGTATGTGGATATTGTTTAGATGGCAATATCTGTATTTAAACTCACAGTTTTATTGTTGTAATAATAAAGTTGTAGTTATTTCTGTACCATGTATTGACAACTCAGAATGGGTGATGTATACCTATTTTGGGGGTGTCACACCGCGTATTCAGGTTATTCCAACAGAATAATAAAGAATGGAATAACAGAAGTTCTCTTCATGAATAAGAAGGAAAGAATACCCCTTACGAGTACAACAAATAATATCCCCTACCTTAAGAAGAAAATCTTGGATATATGAGTAGTGAAGTAGCGAGAATACTTTTCTTCTTTCTCTCTATAGTTTTCAGAGTTTGGTGAATTGTAAGAAATAATGAATGAATGAGCTTCATTTATAGAAAAATGGATCAGATAAGAATTGACTCATGAGCAGTCCAGATTGATTTATTTTAATCGACGGTCCATATTTAAAGCAAAATCTTTTAAATAAAAATATAATATATTCTATTTATAATCTAATAAAAGCGAATAACTTTATAAAAGATTTTACTATGCAAACACCTTATCAGACACTATGCAAAACCACTATGCATAATAAAATATAATATATTCTAATTATTGTCTAATAAAATAGATAACTTTATAAAAGTATTACATTTTATATAAAAGATTTTACTATGCAAAAACACTATCTGAGCACTATGCATAATAAAATATAATATATTCTAATTATTGTCTAATAAAAAAGTATAACTTTATAAAAGTATTCTATTTTATATAAAAAGATTTACTATGCAAAATACTATCTGAAACTATGCATAATAGAATATAATATATTCTATTTATAGAATAATTTTATAAAAGTATTCTGCTTTTATATAAATTTTTTTGTATTATTACATTAATAATACCAATAAAAGCGAGTGACTTATCACGTAAGCATCGATAATTAATGAGTAATGCTTCTTATGCAACCACGCGTATTATTACTTTTACTTTACTAAAGTAGTTCAACAAAGGTAATAGCAGTAAAACTTTATAGCCGTTATTTTTATAAAATATTTTTGTCGTTTTCTCAATCCGATAATAATTCACGTCATGGGTCCACCAATGATTGTGCCATTACACTAATATTCCACGATAAAACAAATATTCCACACCAATCGAATATAATATGACAACTTGCATACTTTGCAAAATTTATAAATACTACCCACAACTATAACATTATCTCAAATTCACACCATAATATTAAAAAAATATTTCGAGAAAATTAAATCTTTATTCATAAAATCTAGGGTCTCACAGGTTCTACCCATTCTTTTATTTCTTCTACTTGCGCTCAACGGTTAAATTTGACTCCGGAGAAATTAGACTTTGACTTATCTGTGAAAACTCCGTTGGGAGAAACCTTCATTACATCCAGCTGTTTATAAGTCTTGTTTGGTTCAAATTCCACCCTTCACATTACTGTCGATCTTATTTCATTGAAAATACTTGCATTTGACGTGATTTAGAGGATTGATTGGTTAACTACTCATCATACTAAAATTGATTGTTTTCGTAAGGTTGTTAGCTTTCATATTCCTAATCAACCTATTATGCGAATTCAAATGACCAAACCATTAAAATCAATCACGGTCATCTCAAGCCATAAAGCTATTCGTTTATTGAAAAACGGATGTCAAGCTTTCTTAGCCCACGTTACAGATCTAAACAAAAATATGTCAGTTTTGAATGATATTTCTATTGTTAATAAATTTCCTGACGTATTCCCTGAAGAACTTCTTGGCCTACCCCTAGAGCGTGAAATTGAATTTTGCATCGACCTTGAACCTGGTACAAAACCCATTTCCAAAGCCCCATATCGAATGGCTCTATTGAACTCGTGAGTTAAAGACCCAATCGCTAGGAATTATTAGACATTGGCTTTATTTCGTCTAGTACTTCTCCTGGGTGCTCCCATTCTATTCGTGAAAAAGAAAGATGGGAGTATACGACTTTGTATTGATTATCTGGAGTTGAATCATGTCACCATAAAAAATAGGTACCCATTGCCACGTATTGATGACCTGTTTGCCCGATTGCAAGGAGCCAAATTCTTTTCAAAGATTGATCTTCATTAGGATATCACCAATTGAAGATTAGAACCGATGACATTCAAAGACGGCTTCGAGAACTCCGAGACGGGCATTATGAATTCCTAGTCATGTCCTTTGGATTGACTAATGCTCCTCGGCCGCCTTCATGGATATGATGAACCAAAGTATTCAAGGAATATTTGGATCACTTTGTGCTCGTCTTTATTGATGACATCCTTATTTATTCCAAAAGCCGTGAAGTTCATGAAAGCAACACTTGAGGTCGACACTCAAAAGCTTCGTGAATACAAACTTTATGCCAAGTTGAAGAAATATGAGTTCGGCGCTCGAGAAGTAGCATTCTTTGGGCACGTAGTATTAAGTCATGGAATATCAGTTGACCGCAAAGATTGAAGCAATTCAAAGTGGGAGCCTAAATCAATGACCAAAGTCGTAGCTTTCTGCTTAATTGGTTATTATCGGAGATTCGTGGAAGGATTTTCGAATAGCTACTCCATTAACTCGGTGACTCGGAAAGATACAAAGTTCGGTTGGAGCGAAGAATGTGAGAAGAGTTTTCAAGAACTCAAGAGAGACTCATTTCAAGACTGCTCGACAATACCATCCGCAGCTCAGAGGATTTGTAAATCTCTGATGATGCTTTGGGTAAAGGGTTGGGATGTGTTCTCATGCAGAATGGGAAAGTCATAGCATATGCCTCAAGACAACTCAAAGAATATGAGAGGAATTATCCTACTCATGACCTGAGAGTTAAGATTTGTTGTCTTCGCACTTAAAATTTGGAGGCATTACTTGTATGGGGAGAAGGTGGAGATCTTTACGGATCATAAAAGCCTCAAATATTTCTTCACTCAAAGGAACTCAACATGCGACAACGACGTTGGCTTGAAGCTGCTGAAAGATTATGATCATACCATCCAATACCATCTGGAAAAGCGAACGTGGTAGCTGACGCATTGAGTAGAAGATTATATGCAAGTACGGGTGCGATATTGTCAACACAAAGGCCCATTTTGTGTGACTTACAAAGGATGGAGATAGAGTTAAAGACTACAGGGACCCATGTGATGATGCATAATATACGAGTAGAACCGACTTTAATTGATAATGTTAAAGCTGCTCAAGCTATAGACCTGGAGGTGATGTGTATGAGGAAGAAAGTGCAAGAATGTGCTATACCGGAAGCAAGAATCGATGAAGAAGGAATACTTCGAGTCAACTCCAGACTTTGTGTTCCTAACGACCCTAATTTAAAGTATAAAATCATGATGGAGGCGCACAACACACCGTTTGCAATCCATCCTGGGAGTACCAAAATGTATCATGATATTCATCGTATATTTTGGTGGAGCAATATGAAGAGAGAGATAATTTGTTTATCTCAAGGTGTCTAACTTGTCAACGAGTTAAAGCGGAGCATCAAGTACCAAAAGGTCCATTGCAACCATTCGAAATTCCAGTGGAAGTGGAGCACATTACCATGGATTTCGTTCGGCCTTCCTAAGGTTTCTCAAGGTATAGATGCGATTTGGGTCATTGTTGATAGATTGACCAAGTCCGCTCATTTCTTCTACCTATCTGAGAAACTTATACATTTGAACGTCTTGCTCGTATGTACATTAAGCTAGATTGTAAGATCAGTATGGTATGCCAAGTATCCATAGTTTTCGATCGAGACCCAAGATTCACTTCACGATTTTGGGTTAGTTTGCAAAAAGCTATGGGCGCAGATTTACGATTTAGCTCGGCATATCATCCTCGGGACGGACGGACGATCGGAGAGGACTATTCAAACTCTTGAAGATCTATTAAGACTCTGTGTCCTTGACTTCAATGGAAGTTGGGATAAGTTCTTACCATTGGTGGAGTTTTCCTACAACAACAGTTATCAAGCAAGTATTGGCATGACTCTATTTGAGGCGGTGTATGGAAGAAATTGTCGTTCTCCAGTATGCTGGGATGAGATGGGAGAAGCAACGTTGTTGGGACCGGAGTTGGTACGTATGACTACAGAAAAGATTCAAACGATCCGACTATAAAAACCTCATAAGATCGACAAAAGAGTTATGCTAATCTTCATCGAAAGGATGTGAAATTCGATATAGGAGATCATGTGTTGTTACGTGTTACTCCAAGGAAAGGAGTTACGAGATTTAAAAAGAGAGGAAAGCTCAATCCTCGATTCATCGGCCTATTTTTAATCCTTGATCGAGTAGGAACTGTGGCCTATAGACTCGCTTTACCGCCAAGTATGTCTCGTGTTCATAACGTTTTTTATATATCCATGTTACGTAAATATGTGGAAGACCCGAACCACATTATTGAGTTAGAACCGGACGAAATAGCGAAAGATTTGACGTATGAAGAGGTTCATTCAAATCTAGGATGAAGGAACATATTCTACGCTTCAAGGTTATACCTCAAGTCAAAGTTTTGTGGAAAACCACGATGTTGAGGAAATGACTTGGGAGTTAGAATCGAAATGAAATCCGGTATCCTTACCTCTTCGACATACCGTGGTCGTGCATTACTAATTTCGAGGGCAAAATTTCATAAGAAGGGATGTTGTAAGACCCCAACTTTTTGAATAAAGATGAATTTTCTATAAATATCATTTTTGAATATTATGGAATGAATTTGATATAATGTTATAGTTGTGGGTAATATTTATAAATTTTGCAAAATCTGTGCAAGTTGTTATATAATATTTGATTGGTGGGAATATTCGTTTTAACGAGAAAATATTCATACAACCAAGACAATCATTGGTGGACCCTACAATGGAATTATTGTCGATCGAGAAAATGACAAAAATAATTTATAAAATAACGGCGGAAGTTTTAGATTAGCTGTTGAAACACCGGTGTTAAAAAAAAGAATGTCTAGCGTAGTTACTTGCGGTAGCACCAGTATTGATTATTGATTCTTATGTGATAAGTCACTCGCTTTTGTTTTATTGGTATTATTAATGTAATAAAAGCAGAAAATCTTTTATATAAAATAGAATACTTTTATAAAGTTATACATTTTATTAGACAATAATTAGAATATATTATATTTTATTATGCATAGTATTTGCATCGTCTGCATAGTATTTGCATAGTAAAATTTTTTATAAAGTTATTCGTTTTATTAGACTATAAATAGAATATATTATATTTTATTTAAAAATTTTGCTTTAAATATGGATAGTCAGATTAAAGTAAATCAATCTTTAATTGCTCATGAGTTAGTTACTATCGCAGACCATTTTTTATAAATAAGCTCATTCCTTCATTATTTCTTACGAATTCTTTGAAACTCTAGAGAGAGAAATTATAGAAGTTTATAGAAAAGTATTATGCTCCTTCTCTACTCTTATATTCATTTCTTTTACTAGAAGAGATATCATTTATTTGTCTGTAATAAGGGTATTATTTCTTTTGTATTCATGAAGAGAACTTCTGTTATTCCATTCTTTATTATTCTGCTGAAATAATCAGTATACGCGGACTACCCTATACTTGGTGACATTCTTCTAATATTTCGTCTTTATTATTACATTGAAACATCATCGTATACGTGCGTACGCATGGGACTGGTTAAAATCTTTATTATTATTACATTTGAATATCCTCATGTGCAATGCGTTACGGCAGGACTGGTTCTATCTTTATTATTATTTTGTTGGAATATCATCGCTCGTGCGTTACGCTTGGGACCGGAATAAAATCTTTATTATTCATTTGAACATCCTATCGGTGTAATTTAACGACCTGGTTCCGTTACTTATTAATATGTGGAATAACTTTGTCATCAAGAAATCTGCACGCACGGTGATTTCTTTTGTTATTCCATTCTTTATTATACTCAGGTTGGTTAAAGTTTTGACTTCTATACTCCATAAAATTAGTGGAATATCCTTGATATTTGCGCTTCATCCAAAGTGTCTTTTCATGAAAATATTCTTACGAGCATTCTTGAATTTTACTCCCTGGCAAAGCGTATCGTGTTGACAATTTGGACGTTATTTATTCTCGGATAAATTAATTCTTGAACTTGTTTTATTGAATTCTTATATCATTGTCATCATCCTCATGTTTATATTATGTTGAAAGTCATCGTGGCTGTAGTGCGTAGATGGACTTGGTATGATTATGACGAGGATTATTGGTGTAATCATTTAATCAGTAATGTTACAAATAATGTGGAAAAAGTACTCATTGCTTAGTAGTGCATTGATGGATAGTTGTTGGCATGTTCATGACCATTAATGAATACTCAAATATCCTTGGTCCGTAATGCATGGATAATTTGTGGTCGTGATACTAAAGAATATCCTTGGCCGTAGTGCATGGGTGATTCGATGATGTGGATTATTTATTAAATTCGAGTCCCAAATGATAAAAGTAATGAAAAACCTTTTAGATCATAGAAGATAGTAGATTTTATTCTCTACTTGACTCTTCTAATGGATTCGCTTGTTCATTGCAGTTAAACTTGATGTTTGTTATATTTTATCGGTTTAATCTTTGTTAAAGGCTAATGATAATTTATTTCTCGCATTATCTTAGTCATAATATTTCTTCGGGGCTAATTAAGCTTCACCCTTTCTTTCTTTATTCTCTTGTGAAATGAGAATATAGCTTTCGGACGAGTTGGGGAGCGGAGTGACGGAATTGGATGATAAAGTATTAGTAGTCCTCAATATTACGTTAAATAGTGTGATAATAAAATATAATGATGACTTATTACGAAAGTGGATATTGTGCAGAAGACAATATTTGTATTAAAACTCACAGCTCTCTTGTTGTATATTAAAGATTGTATTTGTATTATGTACCATGTATTTGGCGACTTAGAATAGGTGATGTATACCTATTTTGGGGGCGTCACAAGAATTGTACCTATACATGCAGAATTATACTCCTATTAGATAAGTTAAGATGAGCAATGCTACGCAGACAGGAAAGCTGGACATGTTTATTGGACATTTTGCAAATTTTTTTTTTTTTTTGCTAGTGACCCTTAAAAAATGTATAGTATTTATTCCAACAGGAATTTTTACAAAACATAGTGTTTTAGGTGTTTTAGTCTGTATAACCTTGTATTTGTATATGTATCCAAATTATACCTAAAATACTATATTTTATAAAAATTCATGTTGAAATAAATACTATATATTTTTTAAGGGTCACTAACAAAAAAATAATAATTGCAAAATGTTCAATAAACCTGTGGAACTTTCATGTTTGCCAAGACTTATTCAAGTCAAGATATGCATCGATTCTTGTAATATTAATTGTGTTAGACATAATACTTAAAATTTGGATTTGAATTTCAAATCAATGTACTGATATAATTATGGATCAACTACAGAAGTATTTCTCAAATTTTCAGAAAAATTGACTTTTAATTCTAAAGTATCAACTTTCTCAATATTTTTTTTTTAAATTTAAATTATATAAAAAATTATTCCCTTTTAACATGTTGGTGAAATTAGCTGATTTTTGATAGATAGATATTCTCACTCGACCACTAATATTTACTCAGAGCCTTTAACTTTTTTACACCGATGACCGATGAGTAGAAGTCAATTTTCTAAAAAATAAATTACCAAACTACTTCTAAAATGATCTTCAAAAATATTTTGAATTTTGAATTTTGTTGTCTAAAAATAAATAAATAAATCGTAAAAATATTATCTAAAGTAAATTAATAAAATTTAAAGTAAAAAATAGAATATAAATAAAATCTCATTTATCTACAATGTATACCACCTAAATAAACTAAAGATGTTTCCTTTATAATTTTTTTAAAGTATTGATTTTTTTTAAAAATATATATTTTTAGGAAAGTTGATAAACACAATGAAAATTTAAAATTGGAGTATTTTATAGTGTATAGTCAGCAGTCATTAGATTTGGTAGCAGGTAGGCAGAAAGCAGAAAGCAGAAAGCGAATGGTTCTCTTCTGTGCTCCGCTGTCAGAGACAGAAAGCGAAATGTTCATAGGGTAGTTCGTTGAAAAACATAGGCCCATTCCAGTAATTTCACAAAATGAATCCGATTCTCTCTCCTCCCCACCTCACTTACTAATCAACTCCCTCTTAACACAATTCTAACACACACATACGGACATGCTTCAGGATCGAAATTTGCTTTCAGGTAAACCCTATTTCTCTCTCCTTATAATCTATAATTAGACGCACATTTCTATTTCACTCTCTCTCTCTCTATATATATATATGAATCGTGTGTTTGTAATTTACATTTGATAGTGAAGATCGTTAGATCGAGGTTGATTTTAGCCGATAAACGTTTATTGAGAGTAAAATGAGCTACAATTGTCTTCAATGGATAAGAATCAGATAAATTTTCTGCATGCATTCTTTTTTGTCATTTTTGGTTTGTATGAGCTGATCATTTGCAGATCTTTGTATTTTCAGATGAAGGTTGTTTCTCAAAAATTTATGTGCTTTACTTGTAATTTTAATTGAATTTGTGTCTAATTTCCATGCAATTGTTCTTGCATTTGTTATTTACGCAGATGATTGATTGAATTGTAGTAATTAATAGACTAAGTTTATGTGGATTATTGATTCTTCTGGCTTTAAAGAAATGGTTTTTATCGTTTGTATTTTGAGCTACAAAAGTTGATACTCAAACATAGTGAGCTGATATATTGTAGGAAATGTCAATATTCTTGAGCTACAAAAGTTAGCACTTGCATTTTTCGTACTTTGGGAATTGATATTTTGTAGGAAATATCAATTTTTATTTGTGGGAATAAAAATTCCTTACTTATATAACGAACTTAGATTGTTTACATATTTATTTGTTTACTTTTTTCTTAATCCTTGCTCATCTGTTAATCTGTTTTGGGTGCTCATGAGTGACTTAGGAGAACTTAATTGTTTCACGTGTAATACTGTACCGATCCAAACCAGTACGATGGCTCTTTGGATTTTGCTCTAGAAAGATTAAGTCCATAAATTTTGTGATTTCTGGAGTGGAATATGTTTGAGCCTGACCTTGTCCTAGATCTTGAGAGATGAATAATTTCGGTATTTTTAGAAGATTCTGTTAGAAAATGATTAGTTCTTCCTTCGAGGTTTGTCGGGAAGCATCATATCATATGCAAATTTATTTACGCTCGTCCATTCTTAGAATCTCATATAATAAGGACAAATTGCTCTGTAATTATTTTTAAGATGTTGAGACGTTGAACTTTTGAGGAAGTAGGCATTAACCGGTCCTCTTTTTTTTTTCCCACGTGTCCAATTGGTTGATCAATGTGTTACTCTATTGATTTCATATTCTGGTGTATTTTTATTAATCATTTCTTAACTTGTGTTTCCTTTGACTGGAATGGTTTATTGTCATTTGGAGCTCTTGACTTGAATTGTATTATACTTAGACTTCATTGTGCATTATAAGTTCTCTTATGAACCAATAAAAAAAATCATATCTTTTTTGACAATCTATCAAGTCCAATAAAATGTAAGTTTGTAATTATTACGGAATTCATACATACTTTCGGATCATGTTTAACTCGGTTTTAAATTATTTGTTGTGCTAGTTGTCGCTAAACTATAGTTTTTATCCAAGTTACTAATCTGTCTCATTCTTACGTTACGTGGGTTACCTTTTTTTGTAAAATTTCATCTTTCCTTTTTATTATTTACATTCATGTTTGTAATGATAATGGTATCTATAAGATTTATGTTATGGAGACTTGATTTAGTCTTGAGATCCTTAATTAATGCCCTACATTGTTATAATTTTGGAGTTAATGAATAATTCCTTTCGTCCATCTTTACTTGGATCCTTTCTTTTTTTGGATATCCCAAATTACTATCCTCCTAGTTTTTAACTCTATTCTGAAATAATATAATCTTAAAAGGGGAGTCCAGCGAAGAATCATTTTGGAATTTTAATTTAATTTTTATACCAACCTCAATGTTTTCTTAAATAGCATGAAGTCAAACGGGAATAGTTAAAAGCTGGACGGAGGGAGTTTTTTTCTCCATTATTAATTCAGAAGAAGATTCTGGGACCTACACGGAAGATAACCTAAGACGATGGTGCAAAGTAATTACCTAATATGATGCAAAGTAACCCCCATCGCCCTACTTTCCTTTTGTACCTAAAAAGGTCAACTTAATGCTTTATTGATACTTTCACTGCCTATGTATTATGTAATCATCAATGTTTTTTGTTGCATTGTGAGAGTAAATCATATTTTTCATACCTTAAAATATTTACTCCTCAGATGCATATCCTCTTATGCTGTAAGCTGTCTAAGTTTATTACTTATCCTGATATGATCAGAGAGTTACTAATAAAGCAACAGTTGAACCTAGGGATAGTTATTTGCGTTCTAAAATCAGCAATGACAATTGAAATACACAGAGCTTGGTTAAGATTGCCAACTTCAATTGTTTATGTATTTTTGTTTCAGATAAGTGTTGGTGATGTTACTTGACCATTTCATAATTTTGTTGATTACTTTTTCCTGTTTGTATAGGCTTTCTGATGCTCTAAAAGCACTCATAGATTCTCTGTTAAGTCTTGAAATGGATGAAGGTGAACCTGTTCTGAGGAGATGGGAGGACCTAGACATCGATGTTCTGGTAAAGATATTCCAGTCTTTCGATATTTTTGAGTTGACGTCCGGCATTCCTCAAGTTTGTAGCACATGGCGTTTGGCATGTTGTGATCCTCTGCTGTGGAGAACTCTTAACTTGTCAAATTTGAAATCCAACTTCATCAAAATCCCATTAGAGCCATATGTTTACGTGGACGGTCGATCTGATAAAACATTGACCCGAATTCTGAAGCTTGCTTTAAATCTTAGTCGTGGAAGTATATCGACCTTGATTTTCCATTTTAATCTGTACATCAGTGATGAACAGTTGACCTACACTGCAGAAAGGTACTTCCCAAGAAATTAGTCTTGTTCAGTGTTATTCTATTTTATTTTCCTCATCCTTTTTTTGTTGTGTTACTGATCTTCCTTTGGGTTCCAGTATTAAGCATGTTGATATTATTACCCATGTTTGGATGTCAGATATTATATATTGTTCAATTTTAGAGAGCTTTATTATTCTTGGTTTGTTCCTTTTGTAAGACATTTGGAGTTTTGGACGGTGGGTAGGACTTAGATAAGAATTGCATTGGTATCCATATTCATTTTGTATATTAATTGTTATAACATTACAGCATATGTACATGGTCTTAATAACGTTCCCCCATAGTTGTAGTGGACTAGTGTCAGTTGTGTAAATACCCAGTGGAATTACAATCTTAGAAATTCCTGGAATATTTTTGCCCAAGAGGCGTTAAGTCTTTAGCTTAATAGTGTTCGCTTCATTTATGAGAATTGCCAACTTCTGTAACAACATTATAAGCATGGCTTGCAGCTTGCTTACCAAAAATATATGTAATTGAACATTCCACCAGAATTCATTCTCCTTCAAATATGTTCAAATATCTCACAAATGCCCATGATTCCCTTCAACTTAATATGGTATAAAAAGTAAGTAGTTGTAGATCTTTGGTTAATGGCGGCCAAATATCTGTTTTTTGCAGGTGCCCAGGGCTCAAACGACTAGTCATGCCTGCCTGGAACCGAATAAAAAAGACTGGAATATGCAAGGCAATTCGCATGTGGGAAGATCTCGAGTCATTGACAATGCCTAGCATAGCCAATCCCCCATACCTCATGGAAGAAATTGCCAAGAATTGCAAAAAGTTTGCTGAGCTTAAAATCATGGGCCCTTGTGACATTTACTTTGCATCTACAATCGTTGCATATCTTCCAAACTTGAAGATATTGAGCCTCCGTTGCTCAATGCTTAATAAAGATGCTCTGATCATTATATTGGAGGGCTTAAAGCAGTTGGAAGTGCTAAATATATCTCACTGCCTTGTTGTTGAAGTCCCTCCGCCGCCTTCACCTAAAAGAGTTCTGAAGGAACTTGACATTTCTATTGTTGAGAAGGCTTCTGGCTTACATCAATTCTTAAGATGCATGGATGACTCGTGCACTATATGCCTGCGGACAAGAAATGATGAAGGTCTCATGAGGTGGTACAAGTATGAAGAAGGCTTTTGGAAAATAGATGAGGTGCCATCTCTTGCAGTTTGACTGGAGCACCCTATGATAATCGTGGGTCAGGTTATGTTTCCCCTCATGTAATTGTATACAGTTTGTACAAGAAACATAATAAACCTGTGTTGAAACGGTAGTTGTCTTCTTTATGTTATGGTATCTAACATATGGTGACAGATACTAGTTTTTCAGCTTTGAAATACTAATACTGGTTTGGCCAGAGGGGTTAATTTTGGATTTTTTGCACATACACATAGCAATGACTTTTTTTCCTTGGTTATAAAGCCATCCTTTGTTTTCCAGGTTGTTTAACACTTTAACAAATGAAATTACTTCTGTTATTGTAGTAATCCATCTGATAATTTGACTTTTGAGATATAAGACTTTAGGAACGGAGGGAGTATTTTTTTTGGCTGCATTTGGTGTTTTGACATTATTTTGCTTTGGGAATGGAAGTCAAATATCTGTATATGGTTACTATACATACATGTAGAAATGTTAGTGATTTTCATTTTTGTGTAGCGTTAGTTCTTACTTGTTAGACTTCTGTGTTGCCTACTTGAGCTGCAGCAGAGTAGTTGCTTCTCTTGGGTAGGGCTGTTATGTGTCCATTTATGTTAGTTCAATCTGTTAACTACTCCACTCCTATTTGTTTTGTGCCAATTTCATTTGGTTTGTGGATAGTTTTCTCACTCACTCACTCTTGGTGTGAAATCTCCTTGCTTTCTTCTGAAAGGATAATTATTTATTTGCTCTATAAATAAATTGTCACTAAAAGTTTGGTTTTGTTAAAATAAGATACTTTAGTAGGCTGTCACCAACAGTGCTCCATCTCAACTAAATTATATAGATATTTAGGGGGTGTATTCAATTAATTTTTAAAGACTTTTTTTAAGTTACAAATTTTTGTAGAATTTGTGGATTTTAATGTCTTTTAAAAACTTTAAAGACTTTTTTAAAATGACTTTTATAGACTATGAAATAAGTAACAGACTTTTATAAACTTTTATCAAGACTGTGATAGACTTTTGTATACTTCTAATATATAAAATTGAAAGATTATTAGATTTTAGATTAAAATTTTGCTACACAATTAAATTATTTATTATATTTTTAGTGCATATATTATAAATAATAATCTATCGCTTATGTTAACAACTTTCAGAAAACATATTATACAAAAATTTTAAGTTTTAACAATATTATTTTATCTAAGTATTAGAATACATATATATTATAATATATTTATTACATGGCTTCTGATCATTCAATTATTGGCTCCATGATTTCATTTTTTTTCTTTGCAAAAAATGAAATTCACACTCTTGTGTGAGCGTGTGATTTAATACCATATTGATTGCTTTAATATATATATATATATATATATATATATATATATATATATATATATATAATCCCTCATTTTACCAAATCATGCGATTATAATTAATAATAAGACAAAAACTTTAAATATATATACATACATAATTTTTACAATTTGTAAGACCCCAACTTTTATGAATAAAGGATATTTTTTTCAAATTATATTTTTGAATATTATGGTATTGATTTGATATAATGTTATAGTTGTGGATAATATTTATAAATTTTGCAAAAAGTACGTGAGTTGTTATATAATATTCGATTGGTGGGGAATATTCGTTTTAACGGGGAATATTCGTATAACTACACAATTATTGGTGGACCCATAGCGAAATTATTATCGGATTGAAAACGACAAAAATACTTTATGAAAATAACGGCGGAGGTGTTACCGTTAAAACTGTTGAACTACCCTTAGTAGTAAAAGTAAGATGTCTGGCGTGCACAAAGAAGACACTACGGTATTGATTATTGATGCTTACGTGAGAAGTCACTCACCTATACTCAATTATTACTACTGATAATTGGCCTTGCATCATATTTCTCGTATTATTGATTCAATTATTGTTCTGATATTATCGCATTATATGATATATTATTAAATCAATAATTGAGGCGGTAAAATTATTCATATTATTATTTGCAATATCGACAATGTACAGATGTTCATCGAGGAGAGGTTTGGTCACCTAATTGCGGCAATAAGGAGAAATCCTTATCGGAAAGCCCCCTTTTTCCTAGGAACGACATGGTTGTTAAATGTTGTGAATTATAATATTAATAATGAATAAGTTCGTGTTGATTAAAGATGAATTTTATAGTTCCATTGTGTTGGACTTGTTTGTGTTAGTATAATTGATGTCTAGAGGATATATTGTTGATTGGGTATTAGGGATACTTTTAGGTAGCTGAGTCTTATTCACGAGTTACTATTCACGAGTTACTATTCATGGGGTACTATTCACCCGTAAGATATATTTATTTTCGGTCCAAAATATTTTTGGATACAATATTATTCCATAAGGAGATGTCTTTAATTTTTCGAATGGTTGGTTGTCAAGATATAATAAGTAAATCAATATGGATTTGGTGGAAGTTGTAATAGTAAATCAATATGGATCATTTGGTTTAAAGTTTTAATAGTAAATAAGTATGGACCGTTGTTTTAAGTTTTAATAAGAAACCAAACTGGATCGTCCGTTTAAAGTAAATCAAATCTGGGACCGATTCATAAGTTAGTTACTTATGCGATCTATTCTTCTATAAAGAAGCTCATTCCTTCATTATTTCTTACGAATTCATTGAAACTCTAGAGAGAATTATAGAGAGAACCTATAGAAAAGTATTCGCTACTTCCCTACTCTTATATTCGCTTTTCTTTTGCGAAGTGATGTTATTTGTTGTACTCGTGAAGAGAACTTCATTATTCCATTATTTATTATTACGTAGGAATATCCTATGCGTGCGTTCTGGCGGGACTGATTCAATTATTTATTATTCGGCCGGAATATCCATGCGTGCGTTTATGCCTTGGACCGGGTTCCATTATTTATTATTCGTGGAATATCCTCGCCTTTGCTGCTTACGTTCGGACTGGTTCCATCCTTTATTATTACATTGGAATAACTTTGCTCCTGCGCGGTTTATCGCATACATGGTGATTTCTTTTGTTATTCCATTCTTTATTATACTCGGTTGGTTAAAACTTTAACTTCTATACCCATGAAATTAGTGGAATATCTTTGATATTTGCGCTTCATCCAAAGATCCTTTCATGGAAATATTCTTCCGAGCATTCTTGAATTTTTACTCTACAAAGCAAGATCATGTTGACAATTTGGATGTTATCGGTTCCTAGATAAATTAATTCTTGAACTTGTTTTATTGAATTCTTATATCATTGTCATCATCCTCATGTTTATATTTTGTTGAAAGTCATCTGTGGCTCGTAGTGCATAGATGGACTTGGTATGATTATGACGAGGATTATTGATTGTAATCATGACCGTAATGTTACAAATGATGTGATAAAAGTCCTCATTGGCCCGTAGTGCATTGATGATGGGCCGATTGTTGGCATGATCATGACCATTAATGAATACACGAATGTCCTTGACCAGAAAGTGCATGGATAATTTGTGGTCGTGATACTAAAGAATATCCTCGTCGTAATAAGTGAGAGGTGATTCGATGATGTGGATTATTTATTGTCGAGTCCTGCGATAAAAGTGATGAAAACCTTTTAAATTATAGAAGATAGTAGATTTTATTCCCTACTTAACTCTTCTAATGGATTGCTTTGTTCAGCCGCAGCTTAAACTTGATAGTTATTATATTTTATCAGTTTTAACACTTTGTTGAAAGGCTAACGATAAATTATTCTCGCATTATCTTAGTCATAATATTTCTTCGGGCTAGTTGAGCTCACCCTTTTTTCTTTTGTTCTCTTGAAATGAGAACGTAATTTTGGACTAATCGGGGGAACGGTGATGGTCCTACAGATGGTGCATTAGTAGTCCTCACTATTCGTGAAATAGTGTGATAATAATTATAATGAGGACTCCTTTTGAGTTTGTATAATCTCTAGTAGACAATATTTGTATTCAAACTCACAGTTTATGTTTTGTCGTATTGTACACGACAGTTGTATTATTAAGTTGTATTTGAATTCTGTACCATGTATGTGGCGACTCAAGATGGGTGATGTATACCTAATTTTGGGGGCGTCATACAATTGATCTGAGAGTTTCATGACTTTATCTCACTTTTATTAAACAACTTTCTTTACCGCGAGACAGATTAGGTCTTTAGTTATTTGTTTACTTATTAATATATCTTGTTAATTCTCTTAATTATAATATGATTTAATTTTATCCACATATAAATTAAATCCAGTTAGTTTTTAAAGCCCAAATTTTACCAAATTAATTTATCCTCCACATATTAATACTTTTTAGCCCATATAAAATAAATAACTAGTTTGACCCAATAAAAGACAAAGTCCAATTAAATTATTTAAAATATAAATTTAAATGTTATTTATTTTATTTTATTTCTTTATTATTATTATTTTCTGGGTATTACACCACGAATTTATATTTACATTAGGGTTGCACAAACGGCCTGCGGCTCAACCTTGATCTGGCCTGAGCCCGACTTGGTCAAAGCTTGGCCTGGTCAAGGCTTGGACCGGTAAGGCCCAACCTGAAGGCTGAAAAAAGGCCGTTGTTTAAATGCCAAAATCAGGCCTGGACTGGCCTAATTAAAAGCCCGGACTGTGGCCGGCTAAAAGCCCAAGGATCCAAAATTTTTGCACTTGGCCTTTTTTGTTTAATATCCTTTCGGCCTAGCCCAACATATCACAATGTTGAAAATTTATTCAGATTGGACCAGCCCACAACTTGTTGTAAGTGGAAGAGAGTCCTTTTTATAAGGAAAGCTTCCTTTAACACTTTTCTCAGTAAACAATACGGGACTTAGATTAATTATTATGTGCAATCTTAATTCCAATAAACTGCCCCACTCCCTGTAATCTCCTCCTTCATCTCTTTCCTGTAATCTTCATAATCTTCAAACTTCATCTTATTCAACCTTCATGTTCCCCAAGTGTTCGTCTCAAAAATTGTTCCCCAATTAGATACTCCTTGGTCATATCAATCTTGAAAGTTGGATGGGATGGGTGGCTCAACCCCACCAAAGATCAAGATGGGTGAGTCGCAAAGAAAGACCCAATCATGCCATGAAGTGCATATGGTGAAATAGAAGAAAAAAAGGGAACAATGTGCATTGCAACACTTCTTATGCTTTTCAGCCCCAATCAAATTATTATTATTATCTATAATATAAGCTGTAAGACCCCAACTTTTATGAATAAAGAATAATTTTCTCGAATTATATTTTTGAATATTATGGTATTGATTTGATATAATGTTATAGTTGTGGGTAATATTTATAAATTTTGCAAAGTACGCAAGTTGTTATATAATATTCGATTGGTCGGGGAATATTCGTTTTAACGGGGAATATTAAATACAACGACACAATCATTGGTGGACCCTATTAACGGAATTATTGCCGGATTGAGAAAACGACAAAAATACTTTTATGAAAATAACGGCGGAGGTGTTACCATTAAAACTGTTGAACTACCCATTAGTAAAAGAAAGACGATGTCGTAGCGTAGTTATGAATGAGCGCACGGTATTGATTATTGATGCTTTACGTGAGAAGTCACTCGGTTATACTCAATTATTCACTACGAATTGTTGCATCATATTTCTCATATTATTAATTCAATTATTGTTCAAGAGATATCATCTGCATTATATAATATATTATTAAATCAATAATTGAGAGGGCAATGAAGTTATTCATATTATTATTTGCAATATTGACAATGTCAGAAGTTCTATCGAGAGAGGTTTGGTCACCTAATTCATGCGCTTGATAAGGAGAAATCCTTATCGTAAAGCCCCCTCTTTCGGGGAACGACACTGGTTGTTAAATATTGTGAATTATAATATTAATGATGAATAAGTTCGTGTTGATTAAAGATGAATTTTATAGTTCCATTGTGTTGGACTTATTTGTGTTAGTATAATTGATGACTGAATGATATATTGTTCAATTGGGTATTCGGGACACTTTTCGTGTCGGAGTACTATTCATGAGTTACTATTCACGAGTTACTATTTACGAGTTACTATTCATGAGTTACTATTCATGAGTTACTATTCATGGGGTACTATTCACCCGTAAGATATATTTATTTTTGGTCCAAATCATTTTTGGGTACAATATTATTCCACGAGGAGATGTCTTTAATTTTTTGAATCAGTTGGTTGAAGATATAATAAGTAAATCAATATGGACCATTGGTGGAAGTTATAATAAAGAAACCAACTGGATCGTCGCTTAAAAGGAAATCAATCTGGACCGTTCATAAGTTAATTACTATGAACTATTCAACTAGCAAGTACTTTCCGAAAGTATTAAATCATATAAAAGAGGTAGAATTCATCAAGTTGGAGCAAAATAATATGGCCAGGTGTCAGCGAAGACGAAAGCCAAGTTTGTCGAGTTGTCCCGATTTGCGTCCCACTTTGTGGATAATGAAGAGAGAATGACGCGGATGTTTTAAAGAGGTTTAAAGCCGGAGATACGTCAACATCTTATTTCTCATAAACTGTGTTTGTATTCAGATGTTGTAAATAGGGCTCAGTTAGTGGAGCGCGATAACGAGTCAACACAACTAAAGGAGAACAGTCATCGAAACGGTGACAACAAGCGTGGACGAAATCAACAGGCCAGAAATGGTAACCACTTCGGTGGTAATCAGGGTCAAAACAATAAGAGTGAACATTTCAAGAATAGGAGATTCAACAATGATGGAAGGGCGTCAACACCAAATTTTGTTGTTAAGGAAGGAGAATCGACCACTATCATATGCTTTTAAATTGGAGGAGGACACATCGGTCCAAACCGCGCGATCGCTTAGCCCAAAGCATGTTATAATTGTGGAAAGAAGGTCACTTAGCCCGATTTTGTCGTTCATCAAGATAAGTTCAACTAGGATGGAGGCACCAAAGACCGCCCCGAGAAAAGTCAAAGCCGGTAGTCCAAGGAGAAGCGTTTGTTGTGACCTCCGAGAAAGCAAGAACCCGAATGAGGTCATCACTTGGTAAGCTTTATCATAAACTCTAAATAAGTCTATATTTTATTTGATCTGGGATTCTACCCATTCTTTTATTTCTCCTACTATTTCAACGATTAAATTTGACTCAGGAGAAATTAGACTTTGACTTATCTGTGCATGGAAACTCCGTTGGGAGAAACCTTCATTACATCCATTGTTTATAAGTCTTGTTTGGTTCAAATCGGAACCGCATTATTACCGTCGATCTTATTTCTTTAAAAATACTTGCGTTTGACGTAATTTTGTAGGATTGATTAGTTAAATACTCATCATGTAAAAATTGATTATTTTCGTAAGGTTGTTATTTTTCATATTCCTAATCAACCTATTATACGTAATTCAAAGCGACTCAAACCATTAAAATAAATCACGGTCATTTCAAGCCATAAAGCTATTCGTTTATTGAAAAAACGGATGTCAAGCTTTCTTAGCTCATGTCACTGATTTAAACAAAAATACGCCATTTTGAACGATATTTCTATTGTTAATAAATTTCCGACGTATTCTGAAGAACTTCTGGCCTACCCAGAAAGCGTGAAATTGAATTTTGTATCGACCTTGAACACTGGTACAAAACCCATTTCCAAAGCCCTATATCGAATGACTCTATTGAACTTCGTGAATTAAAGACCCAATTGCAGAATTGTTAGACATTGGTTTTATTCATCCTAAGACGTCTCCTTGGGGTGCTCTGCATTCTATTCGTGAAGAAGAAAGATGGGAGTATACGACTTTGTATTGATTATCGGGAGTTGAATCATGTCACCATCAAAAATAGGTACCCATTGTCACATATTGATGACCTATTTGACCAGTTGCAAGGAGCCAAATTCTTTTCAAAGATTGATCTTCGTTTCGAATATCACCAATTGAAGATTAGAACCGATGACATTCCAAAGACGGCTTTCGGAATCCGCAGACGGGCATTATGAATTCTAGTCATGTCCTTTGGATTGACTAATGCTCCTGTTGCCTTCATGGATATGATGAACAAGAATATTCAAGGAATATTTGGATCACTTTGTGGTCGTCTTTATTGATGACATCCTTATTTATTTCAAAAGTCGTGAAGATCATGAGCAACACTTGAGGCTGACACTCCAAAAGCTTCGTGAATACAAGCTTTATGCTAAGTTGAAGAAATACGAGTTCGGCTGAGGAAGTAGCATTCCTTGGGCACGTAGTATCAAGTCATGGAATATCCGCTTGACCCGAAAGATTGAAGCAATTCAAAAGGAGGAGCAACCTAAATCAATTGATCAAAGTATGTAGCTTTCTCGGTTAAGTGGTTATTATCGGAGATTTGTGGAAGGAATTTCTCGAATTGCTACTCCATTAACTCAGCTGACTCAGAAAGATACAAAGTTCGGTTGGAGCGAAGAATGTGAGAAGAGTTTTCAAGAACTCAAGAGGAGACTCATTTCAGCACCCATTCTGACAATACCATTTAGCTCGGAGGGATTTGTCATCTACAGTGATGCTTCGGGCAAAGGGTTGGGATGTGTTCTTATGCAACATGGGAAAGTCATAGCCTATGCCTCAATACAACTCAAAGAATATAAGAGGAATTATCCTACTCATGATCTAGAGTTAGCAGCTGTTGTCTTCGCACTTAAAATTTGGAGGTATTACTTGTATGGAGAGAAAGTGGAGATCTTTACGGATCATAAAAGCCTCAAATATTTCTTCACTCAAAAGGAACTCAACATGCGACAACGACGTTGGCTTGAACTGTTGAAAGATTATGATCATACCATCTAATACCATCCTCGAAAAGCGAAGCGTGGTAAATTGATTTATCGAGTAGAAGATCATATGCAAGCATACGAAAGCGATATTATCAACGCAGCGCCTATTTTGTGTGACTTACAAAGGATGGAGATGGAGTTAAAACCCAGGACCCATGTGATGATGGCGAATATACGAAATAGAAGCCGACTTTAATTGATAAAGTTAAAGTCGCTCAAGCTACGGACCAGCAATGACGTCGTATGGGGAAGAAAGTCAAGAAGGTGCTTATCTGCAAGCAAGAATCGATGAAGAAGGAATACTTGAGTCAACTCGCACTTTTGTGTTCCTAACGACCACGATTTAAAGTATAAAATCATGATGGAGACACACAACACACCGTTTGCAATCCATCAGGAGTACCAAAATGTATCATGATCTTTGACATACATTTTGGTGGAAAATATGAAGAGAGAGATAAGCGGAGTTTATCTCAAGGTGTTTAACTTGTCAACGAGTCGGTAGAGCATCAAGTACCAAAAGGTCCATCAGAAACTACTTGAAATTCTAGAATAGAAGTGGGAGCACATTACCATGGATTTCTTTTAACGGTCTTCCTAAGGTTTCTCAAGGCATAGATGCGATTTGGGTCATTGTTGATAGATTGACCAAGTATGCTCATTCTCACCGATATACGAGAAACTTATACACTTGAACGTCTTGCTTCAGATGTATATAAACGAGATTATAAGATTGCATGGTACGCCTAAGTATCCATAGTTTCTAATCGAGACCCAAGATTCACTTCACAATTTTGGGTTAGTTTTGCAAAAAGCTATGGGCACAGATTTTACGATTTAGTTTTCGGCATATCATCCTCGGGCCGGACATGACAAGAGAGGAGAGGACTATTCAAACTCTTGAAGATCTATACTCTGTGTCCTTGACTTCAAGGGAAGTTGGGACAAGTTCTTACCATTGGTGGAGTTTTCCTATAATAACAGTTATCAAGCAAGTATTGGCATGGCTCCATTTGAGGCATTGTATGTGTTAGTTCCTAGTAGGCACAAGTTATCTAGAAGGGGGGGTTGAATAGATATTTGAAAATCTTTTCGTTTTAACTTGTTCTTAGATAATGATTAAAACTTTGCGGAATTAGTATTTGTTTTAATCTTCTTTACCAAGCAATGGAGTTATGAGCGAGTAAAGCGATTTATAGCAGATATAGCGATTTATAAGCATGAATGTAAACGACACGATTGTTTTTAAGTGGTTGAGCACTCAAATCTCCTAGTCCACTCTTCTACTCAACGCAGTAGGATATCCACTAAGGATGTCTTTTACAATCTTTTGAATCACTATGATTCCTTCTGCATCAGCTAGCCCAGAACTTCTAGTTCACTCTTCAACTCTTGAACTCTTCTTTCAGCAGACTTGGCTTTCTTCTGATTCACTATTTAACTCTTCAAGTCCGAAGAGACTTGGTATACTTCTTTAGTTGATTGATAGTTGTTGAGTTCTTTATGGTTGCTCTTTCGATTCTGTTGTGTATGCACCGGTTCGTTAAGAATCGAGAAAATTTGAACAAGCTTTTGCAATATCTCGGATCGTAGAGTTGAGCTTCGAGAGAGATGTTCACATTGTTTGATTAATGCTTGCTTATTTTCTCTCTCATCCGTCTCGTCAGATATATGTGATATTGAAAACTATCCGATTGGATCCATCCGTTGTGGCATTAAATGCATCCGAACTTTCAGATCTTGTGATGGAGACATTTCGCACATCTTCTCAATTCTCGCATTTCGCCCACCGACACCGCAAGATGCTTTTCACCTACCACCGAAAAGGTGTTTTGTCCCTCTTACCCATAAGTATTATCCTTAGCTTCTTTAATACGCTTCTTTGTTGCATACTAAGGATATTTCATACAATCTGGGACTAATGAGTACTGCAGCATCTGGGATCCATTCCTCACTTGATGAAAACACAAATCATTCATCTCGACGCTTTTACGACGTGGGGAGATGATGATGCTTTCACGATTTGGATCGTGGTGTTCTACGATTTAGATCGTGAGTGTCTTTTACATCTTTGCACACTACGATGCTATTAGTTGAGAGCACTACGATTTCCCTTTAAAACCTTCGTACACTACGATCTTCTTTTGCTCGTGTTGTTGACTATACGTTCCCGAGAGCACACTACGATCGTTGACTTATAAACTTCATGTTTCCTTCAGCACACTACGATCATGGAGTTAGCTCGGCAATCATTGGGACCAATCTACGAAGTCCGAAGAGTATCTCTTCAATGGCGTGCACACTACGATCTTCGTGCTCTACGTTTTACGCGCGACTTGACTGCAATATCGATCAAACCGATGCACTATGATTTCTTCAAGACTAATCTATTACATCTTAAGATCAACCTAACAGCTTTTGATCTTTCTATCTATACATTCTTTAACGTAATGATACATTGAAAGCTTAGATCAGCCTAACAATTTTGATCTATCACTAAGTCCTTGTACATATATTCATTTAAGGACCTTACAAATAATCATGAACACATGCATTAAAACATCAAATCATAATATGCATTCTTCCAACAATCTCCCCCTATTTGATGTTGACATAACCAAGGAGATTTTTTGTCATGATTATTAGTGACTAGATGCATTTGCAGGAAATTAAACATGACTTAGTATTTCAAAAGGTGGAAAATAAAATTTAAAATTTCTAGAGAATAAGTATGAATTTATTGATGATCAGAAGATATTACAATTCAGCATTACATCAATAGAAAATTTAAGTTTTAACTTATCTCTATTTCCTTGGCCTCTTATGTGGAGGTGGGTTGGCATACTCCTCAAATTCTTCTTTTCCTTTGAGCTTCCTCATTTCTTGCTAGCTCTTCCATTTCGCCAGACTTAGAACTGGATTCTCTTCACGTATGCCTGCGTATGAACGCAGGATCTCCAATTGGCATTCAGATGCTGCACTGTAGACACGCCTTGTGAGATAGGAGTTGGCTCCTTATGACTCAGAGGAATAGCTGTAGGAATAGCTGTTACAATTTCCTGCTTACCAGATCGTTGAGTCTGAGCATACAATTAACTTCTCCCCCTTTCTTGAGTTTCATGACCTCTTCCTCTGCCTTGACCTCCTTGATCTCCTTTCCTTTTATTATTATCCCCCTTTATGTCAGCATCAAGGGTTCGAATATCGGTAGACAGCCGATTAACTCCTTGAACAAGCTCATTCAATTGGCTTTGGGTTTGAGCAATGTCCTCTCTATTTTCCTTGATCTATTTTTTTCACTCTAGCTTCTTTATTTTGGAGGATCTGTCGTAATCATATCATTATGCCGCCCCGATTGGCATAAGATTTCGGAAGTCATGTATGTAAGCTTTCAAGTTCGAGAATATTGTCCAAAGATAATTTGATGTTGACGATCTTGGTTTTTCTCGCATTTCAAGCACAACCTCTCTTTGTTTGGCAAAGAACTCGGAAATGGATCTCATCTCTGTCTCGATATACTCTTCGTAATCTCTTTGATAATTTCCCTTAGTCTCAGAAGTGAGCTCAAGATTCATTGTACTAGGGAATTTGTTAGCACTTTTATCATTTGATTCAAAGCGGATGTTGAGGAGATCGTAGTGGGATTCCGCATTTGCTTCGATAGACTTGATCATCCCTTTGAGGTTTCTTTTAAGTCATCCTTGGTAGCAAGCTTGGGAGAGCATTATTTGATTGGGGATTGTCCATTTGAGGGTTCTTGGTGGATATTGATCTTGAAAATTGTACAATGCAAGATCAAGACCGAAAAGTCATGTGATAAGGAGGATGGTATATCAAATTTGGAGGGGTTTGGGTTTGGATATCTCGGGATGGGTGACTCTACGATTTCAACATTGGACTCTACGATGTGGGCTTGAGTCTAGAATCGTAGAGTTGGTGATTCGAGGAAGTAGGGTAAGGTTGACTTCTTCCGGTTCTTCGCCATGTAATTTTGGGAATCAAGAACTGAAACCGATTTATTGGATTGGGAATCACTTCCACCATTTAGGAAATTCATAGAAATAGCTAAATGAAGATGATGGCAGATGATTAACTCTAAAACTGGTAGGGATAGTCAATACCTCAGGTTTGTCTTTTGATGAGGAATGGTTGGTAAGCGACTTTTTAGCGAAGATGACTTTCCTCGAAATCCATGAGCCGTAACCGAGATTCATTGGATATTCCTCAAGCTCCGGAACATGTGATCCCATGATTTGATTTGAGCTTGATGGTATGCCATCATGGGTAGGTAAGAAAACATTTGGTTGTACAGATAGCTTCTGTATCCATCTTTCCCTACACCAGTAATTTCAAGCTAATCATCATCATCATTTTCTTCCTCTTCTTTGGTTTCTTTCAAGAATCCATTATCTCAATGGCCTCTGGAAGGTTTGGCATTGGTTCATCTCCATCTGAAGCAAGGACCTCTTCTTCACCATATGGGATATTATGAGGCTCCCCTCACTATGAACATCTTCGAGGTTTAGAAAATCCCCTCAATTTGGTAAATCTTCTTCTAAGTTCAAAGAGTCCCTTCCAGCTGGAACCTTTTCTTGAGCAGTAGGCTTCTCCCCCTCAGCCGATGTATACTCGATCATGAGAATTTAAGGAATATCCCCCTCAGCTGGAGCATTTTCTTTTAAGTTTACTTGGGATAGTTCTACTTTTGCAGCCACACTCTTGGCTTCCTTCTTCAGTATTTTTTCATTCTCAAGAATATACTTCTTGACCAAATTTTCTCCTTGTTTTCCGGGTTTTAGTCACACTACGGACTCTCTCGAGTCTTTTTTTGCCACGTTGATCAGCCACTCTTCTTGAAGCAGCTTCTTCTATTTCTGCCACACTTGGCCTGGTCTTAGAGAACAGCAAAGACTCTACGATCGAAGACACTGTTGGTCTTTTGGACTTATGACCAGTCTTGTTCTTCTTTAAGATCTGTGAAATAGTGGCTTGATCCTCTTCAGCTTCCTCTTGTTGTTGCAAGTTCCTTAGCCTCCTTAGAGTCTCTATGTCAGAGGACTCTACAGGAATGTTAGTTGTAGATCCTTGAGGCTCTTCGACTTGTCTTGCCCTTGCTTTTTCTGGCAAGAGCAGAGGGTTCTCCCTTGTCTGTTTCTTCTTCTTCTTCAACTTCTTTGACAACAGACATTCCTCCCGGAAAGCCCCGCTTCCTTTGTTCCTGAGTTCTCCCTTTGGACTCTCATCATCATTCTTACATAATCAATGAGGTCCTTTCCAAGTTCTTAAACAACTATTGTGTCATTCTTCGATTTGGGTAGATAGCTTCTCCTTCATCATCCCCAATTTTGTCACCCAATGCAGATTGCAGAATGATGCTAATGAATCTCCCATACAGCATCTTCGAAGTACTCTTTGATTTCTTTGAGATGACGATCCACTTGCCGATCCACTCGAGTAATACAGCCCCATAATTGATTTGAGTACCATGAACCAAAGCAGACATGAGCTTGAGCTGAGTCTCATTTACCGAGTCATGACCTAAGCTCTTGCAGCAGATGCATTTCCCAATAATGTCAGCCAAAAATTTATACCTTTGAGGGAACTCCTTCTTTTTATAGCCTTTCACAGAGGGATTCTTCTTGTGGTGCATTTTCTTCAAACCCTCTTGGAAGCTTATGCTGTCTAGAAATGGGTGCCCCACGTTCTTGAAACCTAGGGCCAGATTGAAGTTTTCTTCCCTTAGCATCATTTCAACTCCTCTTACTCATATAGTGATGGTGTTGTGTTCATACACTCCATTCTTGTAAAACTCCTTCACTAGCTTGGGATAGATGAGGTGTCGATTGCTCGTAGCTTCTTCGAGACCCCGCCTTCTTTAAGTAGTGCTAAGGTCTTGTGAAATTTTGGTGGAGCATCCTTGAACTCATCAAAACAGAGTCTGTAGCCTGAGATTACATTTGAAGCAGCCATGATTCTGTAGTTGAGAAGTGGAATACGACTGAGCTTTCTCTTGAGTTAGGGTTTTGCTTTGAGAGAGAGAAAGAGATAATCTTTTGAACTTCAGATTTCAAAAAACACGGTTCCAATTTGTACTTGTAGCTTCCCTCTCTCTTTTTTTGACTTAGTGGGACAGGTGTCGCCTTATGCTTGGCTCTACGATTTTGACCATGAATGTACTGATTTGCCTTTTGAGTCTTCGGTGCTGAGATGTCCTTAGGATGACTATGATCGTAGAGATAGTCTTCTGGTCGTTGAGTCTGTCCTGCGATCGTCGAGTCCGTCCGGTGATCGTTGAGTCCGATCACCATTCGTAGAGTCCATCCCCACGATCGTCGAGTCCGTCCGGGATCCTTGTGATGAGTTTTCGACTAAGCATTCTTTTTAAGGTAACTCGCGGAAGGCCAACCTCTTGGTGATTCAAGGTTAGGTTTGTCCCCGAGGCACCTCCTAGAGAGATTGCATTGTTATGAGGCTTGTCATCACTGTGATTCACTTTTGCTTGTTGGAAGGGCTTTAAGTCATCGCCGATTACGCACTATGATAGTTGAGTCTTTGCTACGATCGTTAAGGTAGTTATTCTGTTTTACTTCACGATCATGAACTTCCTTGATCATGTCTACGATTTTGAGTACCCTATATATCTCGCTATGGTTAGCACAATCTAGAGCATATAGCTTCATGGTTGAAGATTTAGCATGCCTAGCTCACTTATTAACTTGTTAAACTGGATTCATCGGTGGTTTTGTAAAAACATCAGCAAGTTGATTTTCAAGTAGGGATATATCAGTAAAGATATAGTTCCATTTTGGACATGATCCCTAATGAAGTGATACCTTATTTCTAGATGCTTGGTCCTAGAATGCATGACAGGATTATGAGTTATTGTTATGGCACTTGTGTTATCACAGTGTATGAGAATAGATTTGAAATCGAACCCATAAATACTAAATTGATTTTTTCATCCATAGATCGAAAAGCACAAAGAACTACCAACCGCAATATATTCAAATTTCCGCAGTTGGAAGAGACACCGAGTTTTGCTTTTTGCTAAACCAGGACACAAGTCTGTTTCCAATAAGTTGACAGGTGCCACTGGTACTTTTTCTGTCTATTTTGCATCCTTTAAAATCAGCATCTGTGTATCCTATCAATTCAAATGAGGATTCCTTGGGATACCATAACCCCAAGTAGGGTGTACCCTTGAGATACCTGAAGATCCTCTTTACAGCAGACAAATGTGACTCTTTAGGGTTAGCCTGAAATCTAAAGCACATACGTATGTTGCAAACATTATATATGGTCTCATCGGGCGATTAGGTATAAAAGAGAACCTATCATACCTCCGTATTGAAGTTATATCAATACATTTACCTTTCTCATCCTTGTCAAGCTTGGTTGCAGGAGCAATTGGTGTTTTCATGGGAGAGGCTGATTCCATGTCATACTTCTTTAGTAAGTCTTTGATGTATTTGATTTGGTTAATGAATATTCCTTCATCAGTCTGCTTCACTTGCAGACCATGGAAGAAATTCAGCTCACCCATCATGCTCATTTCAAACTTGCTCTGCATTAGCTTAGAGAATCTCTTACATAAATTTTCGTCAGTAGAACCAAAAATGATATCATCAACATATATTTGAACTAGTAAGACTTTGTCTTTATGCTTTCTAAGAAATAGTGTGGTATCTACTCTACCTCTAAAGTGAACCCATTTTCTATTAAGAAGTTAGTGGGTGTTTCATACCATGCTCAGGTGCTTGTTTAAGACCATATAAAGCTTTGTCTAATCTATAGACATAATTGGAAAGAGATGGATTGATGAAACCTAGAGGTTGTTCTACGTAGACTTCTTCTTGAAGCTCTCCATTTAGAAATGCACTCTTGACATCCATCCTGGAAGACTTTGAACTTCATGTAAGCAAAGAAAGGCAAGAAAGATTTCGATGGCTTTTGATGTCCGCAAGAGGTGCAAATGTCTCATCATAGTCAATGCCTTCTTCTTGAGAATAGCCCTTTGCCACTAATCTTGCCTTGTTTCTGGTGATGACCCCATCTTCATCCATTTTGTTCCTAAAGACCCACTTGGTTCCTATGACAGGATGACTCTTTGGTCTTGGTACCAATCTCCACACTTTGCTTCGTTCAAATTGATTGAGTTCTTCCTGCATGGCTTCTATCCAACTGGAGTCTTCCATAGCATCCTCTATCTTCTTTGGCTCTATCTGTGACAGGAAGCTTAGATAGAAGCATTCATTCTGAGTAGCAGCTCTTGTTTTAACTCTTGCACTTGGATCTCCAATGATTAGATCCTGAGTATGATCCCTTGCCCATCTGTTCCTTGTGAGGACATCTATCCTGATCCCTTCCTGTCTTAGGTCTTCAAGGTCTATCTCTTCTTCTTGAAGTGGAGGCTCGCTGTCTTGGATGAACCTCTCTACGATTTCATTATCATGCTCTACGATTTCACTGTTTGGTACTACGATCGTAGTGTTGAGCTTGACGATTACATTTGTAGTGTCTGTACTATCGGTCGTAGTGTCAAGAGGCACTATTTTGTCTGTGTCAGTTTCATCGAAGATGATGTGTATTGAGACTTCGACATTCAGTGTTTTCTTTTTCAACACCATGTAAGCTTTCTTTGTCTCGTGGCATATCCAAGAAAGATCCCTTCGCCCTCGACTTCAATGGAATTTTGTCAAATATCGCTTTCCATTGTTGAGAATATAGCATGCATGTACCAAAGACATAGAAATAACCGACACTTGGTTTCCTTCCTTTCCACGATTAAAGTAGGGTGTCCTTTTGATCGTAGAGTGAATTAATGATCTGCTCGTGTGTAAGATGCAGTTGTCGATATACGCTTCGAAGTATTCAGCAGCATTTAGCCATCGCTAGTAGGGTCCTTCCAGCCTCTATCAGAGTTCTGTTCTTTCTTTCAGCAACTCCATTTTGTTGAGGAGTTCGTGGAGTTGAGAAGTTATGACTGATGCCATTGTCTGAGCAGAACTTGTCTATTTCTGAGAAATCGAATTCTCTTCCATGATCACTCCTTATTGCCTTGATTTTCTCTCATTTCTCATTCATCACCAGTCTGAACATTTTGATTAATTCGGAGCTCGTTTCATCCTTTGAAGTTAGGAAGAATACCCATGTGAATCTGGTGAATTCGTTGACTATGACTAAAGAGTATCTTTTGCCTCCAAGACTAGCTGTTATGATTGGTCCAAAAAGATCCATGTGGAGCAGCTGCAAGGGTTTGTCAATGAAGTTGGCAGTCTTGCTTCTTGAATGAGCTTCTCGTTTGCTTTCCAGTGGCAAAGCGCCAGATGGCCTTTTCTTCACAAAGTTGAACTTGGGTAGGCCCATTCACGATATCTTTGATGCCGGTTTGGACATGTTTTTGAAGTTTAAATGAGACATTTGCTATGTCATAGCAAATTTCATTTCCTCGTGATGCTTTTGCTAGAAAACATATTGTCTCATCAGAGCTAAGTTGACCAAGATCTACTGTGTAGACATTTCATTTTCTTGTTCCGGTCAGCTTTATGGCAGATGTCTTCAAATCTCTGACTAGACATTGGTTGTTGAGAAATGTTACTTGGTGACCCTTATCGCAAAGTTGGATAATACTTAGAAGGTTGTGTTGGAGTCCTTCCACATAAGCTACTTTGTTGAAAGATACTGCACCATTGTCAGTAGAGCCATATCCTCTTATCTTGCCCGAGCCGTTATCTCCAAAGATGACTGAGGGAACCTCTTTTTCTACATAGTTGGATAGTAGAGCTTTGTTCCCTGTCATATGCCTCGAGCAACTACTGTCCAGATACCATGTTGAGGTCGTGGAGCTCTTTTCCTGTTAAAACATTTGAACCTTTATTTTGGTACCCATATTTGCACGGGTCCTTTGGGGACCCAAATTTGTCTAATCTTGGGTCTCACATGCATGGAATTATAATAACACTTTGTAGCCCTATGACCATTTTTATTGCATATGAAACATCTATTATAATGCATGCCTGTGTGTGTGTGGTGATTCATCTTCCACTTGGACTTGTGTGGTTCCTTAGTTAACCTTCTGTTAAACTGATTCTCTTTCTTCCACGTGTCCTTAGGTTTTATAAATAGTTATGGTTGTGCCTTACCTCTACTTTACCTTCCCAGTTGATTCGTAGAGTTGATTTTGTTTGACTCTACGATTCTTCGAGGTTGGTAAGTAGAGGTTGGATTACTCTTTTCCTTGATGAAACCTGCACATCAAATACGTGAGATCCTTTTACTTTGAGTATAACTAGAGACAAGAGAACAAGGTTGAAGCGGGTTCTTCCAATTGTGAGGATTTCATAAAAACAATGCCTCTACCAAAACATGAGACATTACTAGTGCTAGTTTCCATTGTCTTTTCCACACTTAGCTCGAGATGGATTCCCCAAAGCCTAAGCTTTGTCTGTCGAATGTGCTTTCTCGACTAGAGAAGCAGGCGATCCATGGATGATGAGGATCTGTTCCATGCAGAGATAGTCTTCTCTAGATCCTCAATTTTAGAGGTTAGCTTAGACTCTCTCTTTGTGCATGATGTGTGTTTTGTCTGTTTTAAAGTTTCATTCTAGAACCTTCAAGCTTGGAGAGAAGATTAGTACTTAGAAGAGTTGTTTCAAGCTCTTCTTGAACTTTCTTCTTCTCTCTCTGAAGAAGTGAATGATCTTTAGACAAGACTCGAACCACTTCATGTATTAATGTAGGTCGATGGTTATGCCATGCTGCAGCAGTTCTCAAGTCACTTATATCTACATCGGAGAATTAAAGTCAAATACCTCATCGATACTTACATCATGTATGTTTAGGCTTTGTTTGTCCTTTCAGATGTTTGGCCATTAAGCGCAGATTGGCTATATGTGGTTCTTCCTCATCTCCTGAGTCCGCATTTGAGTCATTATCTGAATCACTCCACGATCCTCCTGCAACTGTGAGCCTTTGTCTCTTTTCCGAGACCTCTTGGTTCTTTTTGTATTCTTTCTTTGCACGAGATTTCTTCTTTAGCTCTTCTTTGATAGGCTTGTTGCGGTTAGCAATGAAATGACCGGTGTTTTTTGCGGTTGTAGCATAAATCATTCATTTGTTCTGGCCGACGAAGTTCTTGAGCTTTCTTTAACTTCACGGATTACGCGCTTGTCGCATTGAACCTTCTTAGTCTCTTTACCAAAGATAAAGAAAGTCATCGTCATCGTCTTCATCATCATCAGAGTCAATCTCGGTGATGACTTTTGATGCACTTTCATTTGCCTTGAGAGTAACACCCTTATCCTTTCTTCTTCCTTCTGATAAGGTTTCGTCGTTGGGTCACTCCGGTTAAATGACGTCGGGAGATTTCCATACAGATTGTTGGCGGCATCTCATTAAGATTCTTTGATTCTCTTATTGTTGTGGTCTTTGCATCCTACCTGCTCGGTAGGGCTCTCATGAACTTTATGGTTAGATCCTTGTTATGATAGATCTTCCCATACGCTCGTAGAGAGTTGAGCAGAACGTTAAATCTTTCATAAGTTGTTGATCACGTTTTCTCCCCTTGCGTGGCGAACATTTCATACTGTTGTTGTGTCGAGAGATCATTTTGTTCTCTCGACTTCTTGATTCCTTCCGTGCATAATCAAGCAGATGCTTCCCAAACTTCCTTAGATGTTTTGCTGTTTACAACATTTTTAAACAGATCGTCCTCTAAGGATTGGAACAGGATGTTCTTTGTCTTTTATCAAGTTAGATAGCTCTCTTCTCTGTGTTTGTCCATTCTTCTTTCACTTTTATTTGTACTCTATTTGGATCGTCAATGGTTGGTGCAAGCTTTTAGCCGGTATATAGGCCCATTAAACGGTCTCAAATAGATCTTCATCTATTGAGTTCATGTAAGCTTGCATCCGACTTTCCAGATTAGCAAATTTATCTTTGTTGCACATTGGTGGCTTCTTTGCCTCCCGATCTCGATTAGGTTAGTACGAAAGTGCCATTTGGATCTACTAAAGAGTGTAATCAGTAAAATAGAACTTGCTTTGATACCAATTGTTAGTTCTAGTAGAGCACAAGTTATCTGTAAAGGGGGTTGAATAGATATTTGAAAATCTTTTCGTTTTAACTTGTTTCTTAGATAATGATTAAAACTTTGCGAATTAGTATTTGTTTTAATCTTCTTTACCAAGCAATGGAGTTATGAAAGCGAGTAAAGCGGTTATAGCGAGATATATGATTATAGCAGCTTATATAGCATGAATGTAAATGACACGATTGTTTTAAGTGGTTGAGCACTCAAAGCTCTAGTCCACTCTTCTACTCAACGAGTAGGATATCCACTAAGGATGTCTTTTTACAATCTTCCGAATCACACAGATTCCTTCTGACCGGTGATCCAGGAACTTCTCTAGTTCACTCTTGAACTCTTCAAGTCCAGCAGACTTGGCTTTCTTACAGTTCACTACGAACTCTTCAAGTCCAGCAGACTTGGTATACTTCTTCAGTTGATTGATAGTTGTTGAGTTCTTTATGGTTGCTACTCAGTTGCTGTGTAAGCACTGGCTCGTTAAGAACTGAGTAGCTGAGCAAGCTTTGCAATATCTCAGATCGTAGAGTTGAGCTTGAGAGAGATGTTCATGTTGTTTGATTAATGCTTGCTTATTCTCTCTCTCATCTGTCTGATCTGTATATATGTGATGTTGAAAACTATCTGTTGGATCCATCCGTTGTGGCATTAAATGCATCTGAACTTTATGTACTGTGATGGAGACATTTCTGTACGTCTTCTGAATTCTGCATTTTGGCCCACTGACACTGCAGGCTGCTTTCTCACTTACCACCTGAAAAGGTGTTTTGTCCCTCTTACCCATAGTACTATCCTTAGCTTCTTCAATACGCTTCTTTGTTGCATACTAAGGATATTTCATACAATCTGGACTGATGAGTACTGCAGCATCTGGGATCCATTCCTCACTTGTTGAAAACACAGATCATTCGGCTCGACGTTTTTTGACGTGAGACAGATGATGCTCTACGATTTGGATCGTGGTGTTCTACGATTTAGATCGTAGTGTCTTTTACATCTTTGCACACTACGATGCTATTAGTTGAGAGCACTACGATTTCCCTTTAAAACCTTCATACACTACGATCTTCTCTTGCTCGTGTTGTTGACTCTACGTTCCCGAGAACACACTACGATCATTGACTTGTAAACTTCATGTTTCCTTCAGCACACTACGATCGTGGAGTTAGCTCGGCAATCGTTGGGACCACTCTACGAAGTCCGAAGAGTCTCCTTCAAGGCAGGCACACTACGATCTTCAGGCTCTACGTTTTCTGCCTTGACTTCTGCAATGTTGATCAAACTGATGCACTATGATTTCTTCAAGACTAATCTATTACATTTTAAGATCAACCTAACAGTTTTGATCTTTCTATCTATACATTCTTTAACAGAATGATACACGTTGAAAGCTTAGATCAGCCTAACAATTTTGATCTATCACTAAGTCCTTGTACATATATTCATTTAAGGACCTTACAAATAATCATGAACACATGCATTAAAACATCAAATCATAATATGCATTCTCCCAACAGTGTGGAAGAAAGTGTCGTTCTCCAGTATGCTGGGATGATGTGGGTGAAGCAACGTTGTTGGGACCGGAGTTGGTACGTATGACTACGTAAAAGATTCAAACGATCCGACAACGATAAAAACTTCACAAGATCGATGAAAAGAGTTATGTTGATCTTCATCGAAAGTTAACGTAGAATTCGATATTGGAGATCATGTGTTGTTACGTGTTGCTCCATGGAAAGGAGTTACGAGATTTGGAAAGAGAGGAAAGCTCAATCCTCGATTCATTGGCCCATTTTTAATTCTTGGCGAGTGGGAATCGTGGCCTATAGACTCGCTTACCGCCAAGTATGTCTCGTGTTCATAATGTTTTCACATATCTATGTTACGTAAATATGTGAAAGACCCAAACCACATTATTGAAGTTAGAACTGCATTTGAGATAGAGGAAAATTTAACGTATGAAGAGTTATTCGTTAAAATCTTGGATAAGAAGGATCGTTTCTACGCTCCAAGGTTATACCTCAAGTCAAAGTTTTATGGAGAAACCACAATGTGGAGGAAATGACTTGGGAGTTAGAATCTGAGATGAAGTCAAGGTATCCTCATCTCTTGACATACCAGGTATGTACCTTAATTTCGAGGACGAAATTTCATAAGAAGGGAGGTTGTAAGACCCCAACTTTTATGAATAAAGAATAATTTTCTCGAATTATATTTTTTATTATTATGGTATTGATTTGATATAATGTTATAGTTGTGGGTAATATTTATAAATTTTGCAAAGTACGCAAGTTGTTATATAATATTCGATTGGTCGGGGAATATTCGTTTTAACAGGGAATATTCATAACAACACAATCATTGGTGGACCCCACAACGGAATTATTGTCGGATTGAGAAAATGACAAAAATACTTTATGAAAATAACGACGAGGAGGTACTACCGTTAAACCGCATTGAACTACCGGTAGTAAAAAAATGCGATGTATGGCGTAGTTGTACAAAGAAGCACCCAGTATTGATTATTGATGCTTACGTGAGAAGTCACTCGGTTATACTCAATTATTCTACTGATGAATTGTTGCATCATATTTCTATATTATTGATTCAATTATTGTTACGAAGATCATCATCGCATTATATGATATATTATTAAATCAATAATTGAGACGGCAAAGTTATTCATATTATTATTTATAATATTGACAATGTCTAGAAGTTATGTCAAGGAGATGTTTGGTCACCTAATTGCGCGTCAATAAGGAGAAATCCTTATCGAAAAGTCCCCTCTTTCCTGGGAACGACTTGGTTGTTAAATATTGTGAATTATAATATTAATGATGAATAAGTTCGTATTGATTAAAGATAAATTTTATAGTTCCATTATGTTGGACTTATTTGTGTTAGTATAATTGATGTCTGCAGGATATATTGTTCAATTGGGTATTCGGGACACTTTTCGTGTCAGAGTACTATTCACGAGTTACTATTCATGAGTTACTATTCATAAGTTACTATTCACGGGGTACTATTCACCCGTAAGATATATTTATTTTCGATCCAAATCATTTTTGGATACAATATTATTCTATGAGGAGATGTGCTAATTTTTCAGACCGTTGGTTGAAGATATAATAGTAAATCAATATGGACCGCTGGTGGAAGTTATAATAGTAAACCAATCTGGATCGTCCGTTTAAAAGTAAATCAATCTAGATCGTTCATAAGTTAGTTACTATGCAGTCCATTCTTCTATAAATAGAAGCTCATTCCTTCATTATTTCTTATGAATTCACTGAAACTCTAAAGAGAGAATTATAAGAGAACCTATAGAAAAGTATTTCGCTACTTCCTACTCTTATATTCATTTCTTTTTCTGGTGAAGGGTGTTATTTCTTTTGTATTCATGAAGAGAACTTCATTATTCCATTATTTATTATTACATTGAATAACTCAGATAATGCTGGCTACCCTATACATGGTGACATTCTTCAATATTCCGTTCTTTATTATTCTATCTAATATCACCGTCGGCGCGTACTTAGGACTGGTTCCATTATTTATTATTCGCCGGAATATCCTCGCTCATGCGTTTTACATGGGACTGGTTCCATTATTTATTATTCTCGTTTAATATCCATTCATGCGTTTACGCATGGGACTGGTTCCATCATTTATTATTATGTTGGAATAACTCGCCTGCTGTCTTGCCTATCGCGTGCATGGTGATTTCTTTTGTTATTCCATTCTTTATTATATTCGGTTGGTTAAAACTTTGACTTCTATACCCATGAAATTAGTGGAATATCTTTGATATTTGTGCTTCATCCAAATCTTTTCATGGAAATATTCTTACGAGCATTCTTGAATTTTTTACTCTACAAAGCAAAGAACATGTTGACAATTTGGACGTTATCGGCCCAAGATAAATTATTTCTTGAACTTGTTTTATTGAATTCTTATATCATTGTCATCATCCTCATGTTTATATTTTGTTGAAAGTCATTTGTGGCTTCTGTAGTGCGTAGATGGACTTGGTATGATTATGACCGAGGATTATTCGGTGTAATCATGACCGTAATGTTACAAATGATGTGATAAAAGTCCTCGTTGGTCCGTAGTGCATTGATGGACGATTGTTGGCATGATCATGACCATTAATGAATACATGAATGTCCTCGGCCGTAGTGCATGGATAATTTGTGGTCGTGATACTAAAGAATATCTTTGGTAGTAGTGCGAAGGGGTGATTCGATGATGTGGATTATTTATTGTCGTGAGTCTCAACGATAAAAGTGATGAAAAACCTTTTAAATCATAAAAGATAGTAGATTTTATTCTTTACTTGACTCTTTTAATGGATTGCTTGTTCATTGCAGATTAAACTTGATAGTTATTATATTTTATCGGTTTAACTTTTTGTTGAAGGCTAACGATAAATTATTCGCATTATCTTAGTCATAATATTTCTTATTGGGCTAGTTGAGCTCACCCTTTCTTTCTTTATTCTCTTGAGAAAATGAGAACGTAAATTTGGGACTAGTCGGGAACGAAAGTGATGGTCCTAGATGGTGTATTAGTAGTCCCTCACTATTACGTGAAATAGTGTGATAATAATTGTAATGAGGACTCCTTTTGAGTTTGTATAATCTCTAGTAGAAAATATTTGTATTCAAACTCACAGTTTATGTTTTGTCGTATTGTACACAAATTGTATTATTAAGTTGTATTTAAATTGCATACCCACGATATCTGGCGACTCAAGATGGGTGATGTATACCTAATTTTGGGGGAGTCACATAAGCCTCTTTAATTTTCTGTTCTACCAGCTTTCTTCACTCTCTTCAATCTTCAGCTTTTTAGTTTCTCTCTCTTATTTAGGTATCTCCATTCTCAGATTGATCGATCGGTGAACCATCAGCGTTTAGATCGACTGATCGGTGAAGAAGAAGATACAATCATATAATACACATACCAATGGTTGTGAATGGAATGGAAATGGTTATTCTAGGCCTGGCTATAAGCTTTAGTTTATCTATTTCCACTTTTAAAGTCTCATATTGTCTACCAATGTTAATTTATGCTACCTTTATTTTATAAATAGAGAGTTGAGTTCAAGGCAAAATCATTCAACTATGCAATTAAAGCATTAACGACTTGGGCTCGGCCTGGCCTGGCTAGCAGGCTTCAGCAAACCAAGGTTTTAAGTCAATAATCTGGCCTGACCTGCCCTTTTTATTTTTGGGTCTGGGCCTGGTCCGGCCTTTGGTCAATCTGGCCAAAGTTCGCGGCAGCCTGGATCAGTAGATCGATCATTCGGTTATAACCGAACCGAATAGGTTATTCGGTTATAACCGAATCTCGAAATAATCATAATTTTACTATCCGAATTACTAACCAAAATTGACAATAACCGATTTTGACAATAACCGAATTATCGAATACCGAAATACCGAATTGTAAGTTCGGGTATTTCGGTTAATAACCGAACCTCCCTGTTATCATTTATAATCAAAAAAGAACAATTACCGAATTGTAAACCATTACATGTGAATACTACTTTTTCCCATGCCAACCTCCCTACATATTACATATGAACCTCCCTGATATAGATTCTACCCTTCAGAAGTACATATGAAGAACTTTTTTATTACTACCTTAGAAAAAAGATTGAAGCACAGATGAAGAAGCTCCGCTGAGATCTCGTCCGTTCATCTCTTTGGGCGTTTATGATGGTCACGGTGGCTCACAGTCAGATCTCTACAAAATCGAGTTATGGGATCTTGAAGGTTGAACAGAGTTGTCGACTCGCGAGGAAATACCGCCAAGGTAAGCGAGGCCGAGATCGAGATTAGCGTAGACGGAGAAATCAAAACCGATGAGGTAGAAAGTGAGAAGAAAGAGATGTGGTCGGAGAGAAAATAGGATACGGGATCTCAGATCTGATCTAATATACGGATGAGTGGGATCTCAGATCTAATCTAATATAAAACCATATATTCATATTATTGTAGTCTGTTAGTGGACATATTATTGTAGTCTGTTAGTGGACAGGACTTGGGAGGAGAAAATTTTTGTTAACAAGTGTTAGGCCCTGGGGTATGATTTTGGTCCATTCACTTTGGGCTAACTATAGTAACTATGTCCACTGTCCGGTACAAAATTTGTATTAATTTTTAATTAATAAATTCGGTAATTCGGATACCCGAATAAGCTATTTTAAAAAACCGAATCCGAAACCGAATACCGAGTAATAAATCGGATATAACCGAAATTTGAAAAAAATCCGAAAAACAAAAATAATTCGGTTAAAAAAATTCGGTTGTGTTCGGTAATTCAGTTTTTTCTGTTTTTTGCTCACTCCTACTAGACCGGGTCAGGACAGGCGGCCTGTTTGTGCATGCCTAATTTACACCGTGAATTTTTGGGTTCCCTCTTTACTGGTGATCCAAATTTTCACATCTGTGTTTAATATTTAGAAATCTTTAGAAGTCTTTAGAGATGAGGTCAGACTTAGATATGAATTGATAGTTATAATTCTTCTTATAAAGTCTGTCAAACTCTACTATTTGATAAAAATCTAAAAAATCTATGACTTTTTGAATACCAAAATATTTTTATAGACTTTGTAAAAATCTTAATTGAATATCACATAACTTTTAAAGACATTAAAAAAGTTGTAATTGAATACTAATAAACTTTTATACTCTTTAAATATCTTGATTGAATACGACTAAAACTTTTAAAATCTTTAAAATTGGTTAAAAATCTTAATTGAACAATACACCCCCTTGTTGATCTTCCAAAACGTTGCATCACAAGAGAATTGGAAATAAATTAGTTAGGTTATGTTTGGATAGTAGGAATTTGAGAATGATACGACTTATATAAATAACTATTTTTATTAAATTTGTTAATTTTATTCGGTGGGACGTGGTTGAATCTTATCAGTATTTATTCTTTTTTTAGCATTTTCTAATTTAGTAGTAGTATTACTATTATGCAAGTAGCCAAGTAATACCAATGTCCGAGCCCCATTTCCTTTACACGTTTTTAATGTTTCGGCTTTGTACCATACCGACTCTCTCTCCTGTCTCTCCCTCTCCCTCTCCCTCTCCCTCTCCACACCACACTTTTAGTTCAGAGTATTTCATATGTACATATTTTTCCTTTTCTCTTTTATGAATTTGTGCACAACTTTATTCATTTTTAATTCCATCTCAATTAAAATTCTTGTTTGGTACATAAAAATATTACAAATATTATTTATTTTAAAATTTAAATATAAATTAGTATCCTACACTATGAAATAAGTGACAATAAATATAATTATATGTGGAATTTCAATGACAACCAAAAGAAAAAACACAGAACAAGCACACAAATTTCCCCTTAATATTAATAGAAATATAAAAAATAAGTAAATCAAATTAGTACAAAGACAAGACAAAGCCCTGAAATCTCTGACCGAGGGAGAGGGGGTAGATAAGTAGCCATCACTTGAGAAACCCTTGCTTCTCTATCCTCTTCGGATTCCTTCTCCATCTTCTTCATCCATGGCTCTTGAATTATGGGGGTCGCTGAAAGAATCAATCACTGTATACACCGGCCTTTCTCCGGCCACTTTCTTCACAGTTGTAGCTTTGGGTATTGCTATATACTACGTCGTATCGGGGATGTTTGGATCATCAAGTGAGGCCAGTTCTAGGGATTTTGCGGAAGAGATGTATCCTCTGCCTCCGCCTGTTCAGCTTGGGGAGATTACTGAAGAGGAGCTCAAGGCTTATGACGGCGCTGATCCCAAGAAGCCTTTGCTCATGGCGATTAAGGGTCAGATCTATGATGTATCACAAAGCAGGTATATATCATCTGTATCTAGCTTTAATTATGTGTATTTGCTTCCGGTTAGATGAATATTGGTCTATTTTTGACTTTTTTGGATTCGGGTAATGACCTTTTTTTGACATTTGACTGCGAATTTTGGTGTCAAATATCTGGGTGTGAAAAAGGTTTTTCCTTTTTTTGGGTGGTGTTTGTGTTAATTTTGGGTGCCTGGTTAAGTTTTGATTTAGGGGTATGATACTTTTGGAAATTTGTGTGACAGTGTGAGAGATTATAGAATTGTTTCTGTTTCTTTTTTAGCAAGTTGATTCTTAATAGCTTTATTGACATTCTTTAGCTGCTTTATTGTTAGAAGGCTCATCTTTCTGGGGTTCATGGGTTTTTTGTATATGCTTGATTTTGATTATGTTTAGCTGCTTTATTGTCCTGAAAAAAGATCACCTTTCTGTAGTTCATTGGTGTTTAATATATGCTTGGTTTAGGTTTTTGCGAGGAATATAGTTATAAAAGCCCTATGTTTTTATTTATGTAGTGTCAGGTTAGCCAATTGAAGCTTCAGTAATTTTAGTCTAAATCTTATACGTCTTATAAATGCTTTTTCAAGAGTAATTTGGATATGTAGATTTGATTATATGGTTAGAACATAGGAATTTGATTACTTGGAGTGCTGCTTTTGTTAAATGTGGTTTTACTTGACCTATTTTCTTCATGATTTGAACAAAGTAATTTACTACTGTCCTCCAACGCCATAGTTTTTAGTTGACAACATATGAATTTGTTTAGTTATATAATTTATAGAGAAGCATTATTAATGTTGGCTTTCTGCTTGGTGTTATTTACACTGATGACTGATCCCACAGTGCTTAATATGTGGGGTCATGACATGAATTTTTTCTCACCTTTTCCAATATCATTTAGGTGATGCTAGTGCTTGTAGATGATACACGATAGTGATGGTGTGTGAAGTCTTTGCACCCATTAACCAGTCTTGAAGCTAATTTGATCAATTTTGAACATTCATATTTGTTTATATTTGAACCAATGCAATATATTTATCTAATACATACCACTAATGCATATTTTTTTACTTGAAACTGTCCCTTTATTCAGGATGTTTTATGGACCTGGTGGTCCTTATGCACTGTTTGCTGGAAAGGATGCAAGCAGAGCTCTTGCAAAGATGTCATTTGAGGACAAAGATCTCAACGGGGATCTCTCTGGTCTTGGCGTATTCGAGATTGATGCCTTACAAGATTGGGAATACAAGTTTATGAGCAAATATGTTAAGGTTGGAACTGTCAAGCAGACGGTACCAGTGACCGACAAGTCAACAACCAGTGGAACTGCTGAACCTACTGAAGCTACTGATAGTGATGCTAAGCCTGCAGAAGATGCTCCATCTGAGAATGTGGCCACAGAACCAAAGGAAACCACAACCGTAGGTGAACCTGACAAAGAGTAATGTTGTTAATGTCCTTGTAATGCAATTGGGAAGGAGGTGAAATGTCATCTTTGTGATGAAAGAATGATATTTTGGTGCCTATGTTTATCTTATTCACATTTGTGTTACTTTATTTTCCTAGCATAGGGCATAACTTGAATGTTCAGTTTGTTGTATTAAATAATGAATCCTGCGTGGGGGGGGGGGGGGGTCGTGAGTGTATGTTATCCAAATTATAGGCATTCAAAATTTTGAGGCCTTTGAACCTCTTCTGAGTCTTTCCCTCCTTAGACAGGGGGGGGGGGGGTTCGTGAGTGTATGTTATCCAAATTATAGGCATTCAAAATTTTGAGGCCTTTGAACCTCTTCTGAGTCTTTCCCTCCTTAGACAATCACACTGCTTCTCACTTGAAATCGTGGTTTAGATTTTGAGGCCTTTGAAATCACACTGCTTTTCACTTGAAAATTTGAAATCATGGTTTATTGAAAAGCTTGCAAAACTTTTTAACCGGTTTTGAATAGGCCTGTTTTATAGTATTAGTGTATTACCTCCATTAACTTTTTAGTAGTTTTAGCTTATGCAAATGAATTAAGAAAATTATTTAATATTATTATTTAATAATAAAAATTTATATGAAATTTTATCACTATCTCTTTTATGGGAAGTTGAAAATTAGGAGAAATTTTTTTGGGATAATGAGAGAAGTTAGAGGTGATATAGAAAAGTAAATAATTTATTTTTTTAGAAAGTTGTAAATAATAAATAAATTAGAACAATTTATTTTTTTTAAAGTCAATTATTATGGAAGGGAAGTATTACCATTTAAGGCACTGGAGGATAGCTTTATTTTGTGGTCTGCAGGTGAGGGTATTTTGAAGCGGTAGGCTGATGTTGACGATGAGTAATAGCAATGGTGTAGTTTGGCAGATATGAAAGTGAAGTGAAAAGATTACTGCTCCCTCCGTTCCTAAAAGATTATCGTTTAAGATTTTTGCACATGGATTAAGAAAGTCATTTGGAATACCATTTAACAATTACTTCCTCTGTTCCTAAAAGATTGTCGTTTAAAGTTAATGCTTAAGGATTATAATTAATACCTAGCGAAAATATTATACTACCCTTATTAATTGTCTCAACTAATTATTCTCTTCCCAATGTTTCTTATTCAATTCAACCAATTACTTCTTATTCAACCAATTACTACTTGCATTGAATTGAATAAGAATCATTGGGAAGTGAAGACATCTTTAAATAAGTGAAAGCTTTAAATAAGGGTAAAGTAGGGAAAAAATAGTTAATGTGTATTGATAAACTCAAAACGATAATCTTTTTGGAACAAAAATTACTTCCTAAAACGACAATCTTTTAGGAACGGAGGGAGTAAAATTTATTTGAAATTCTATCACTACCCCTTTATGAGAAGTTGAAAACTATTAATAGAAGGGAGAAAAATTATTGGGACAATGAGAGAATTAAGGTAGAGGTAATTATATACGAAAGTAAATAATTTATTCTCCTCGAAAGTTGTAAACGACAAACATTTTAGAACAAATTTTTTCTTCTAAAACGACAATCTTTTAAGAACGGAGGGAGTAGTTAAGAGCAAGGTAGCTAGTATTAAATGCAGTAAATTAAATGTAGTAGTGTATAGGACATAGAGTTGAAATGGTTAGAAGCATTTAGTGTGCTGAATTCATATGAAAATTAAAGTTGTCTTTTCTTTTGCTGCACATCCACATCCACATCCTAGACTTGGGGCTGTTAAGTGTGATCGAGATTAACACTTTGGTCCATTGTTATATACTTGTCATTGATGAGATTGCAGTTTGTGACTGGTGCAGTGCTAGGCTGCTAAGATGATTCAAGTTGTTATAAGACCATAATATATAACAATGACATTATTAATATGTGGTGTCATATCTTTCCAAGAAACCATCCATCGTGGTGGTGGTGTTCACTAGACTTATAAACCACTGGGAGATTGTAGTTGTTCAATTTTTTCAGCTCAACTTTGAATCTGGTTTAAAGCATATGATTATTCAACGTCTCAACCTGTTGTATATGCATGTATATATGTATGTATCCCCACCAGATTTTTAGGGGCCGCCGCCCGTATAACGTACACCTGATAAGCCTAATCACTACAAACAAGTTATCCCAGGCCAGGAGGACCAAACTGATCATGGGAATCCCTTCTCATTTGCATGCAGAGTTATGAAATATGTATATGTAGGAGAGATACGTATGTCAATTAAGAAGAATTGTTATTATACATACATACATATATATATACATACATATATATATATATATATATATATATGGTTTCAATCACATTATTGTGCTGTCTGTCTCCTATATGTAGTATTTTATTGATGAAATTATAACAGCATTAATTAGATACTATTATATTCAAAGAAGAAAACTAATTTTAAGTGTTGGGTTTCAATACCATTGGAGTTGATCAGCTTTAATTTTCCAGTGGGATTCAGATAGAATTAAGTACGTACATAATTTATCAAATAACATTACTATATAGTATTATCAAATCTATGGAAGCATGTACAAGTTTTAAGATTCCTATTAATTACTGTATTTCCAAAAAATAAAATAAAATATATATATATATATATATATATGTGTGTGTGTGTGTGTGTGTGTGCAGCCTGCAACATGACATCAGATATATATTGGCTTATATATGATATTAAGGTTTGACCATTAATAAAAATATAAGATTATTATAAACGCATGTAAGTTAGCTTCTACCTGTTTTATTCTCTTGGAGGAGATGACCAGCTACCAGCTACCAATTTGGAAGCAATGTATCCTGCCTTCTTCATAACGTAAAAAAAACATATACAAATGCAAGAGTTGATCTATATATTTAATTTCTCAAGGCCTGCCTGCCTGCCTTCAAAAAAATATAAAATAAAAATAGAAGACATGAATTTTATAGTTTTAATTGTTGAAATTAATTATAAAATACAAATACAAACTTATTCTACATGCTTTAAAATGTTAATAGAATAATGGTATCGCGTTTTCTTAAAATTTACACCAATTGTAAAAAAATTCTATATATCTCACAAAAAAGTTTTCCATAAATTTTTGTCTACGCCAATTGTATACATGAAAAAAGTTGCATTCCAAACTATTTTCTGTATTTTTTCAGTAGTAACATTATTCTATAGTGTTATATATATATATATATATTACTTACTTACTTACTTACTGATCATAAAGAGCATGCATGCACGTTAATTAGAAATTAAAACAGTCGGGATTTTTATATGTTATCAACAAGCGCAAGCTTACCAAAGCTGTTGGTATTTATTAATTAATGCTATACTTAATTTATAAGAATTTAAAAACTATATAATTAATGTCTCTGTGCTTTATTTTTTATAAATAAATACTTAAAAAAATTGTCAGCGTGCAACAGTATGAGGTGTATATATATATATATGCTAATCCATCCACGCTAGCTGAAGAAAATATAATGGGATATTAAACAAAGTCAAACTTTGACACTTTAATTTTTATCTTTTGGTACTAAATTAAATTTTTAGAAAATTATTTTTTCCTTTGGCTCTGACTAGCTAGTCGGCAGTTTTTTCCTTATAAATAGACAGACATACATACTTGAACAATCCAAGTGCAGTACATACATAATAAGCAATTAGTAGGTAGCCCACCCCACTTGAAAAAAAGTTGTTTAATTTCTCACCAAACCAATCTTTTTCGTTTTTAGCTCCTTATTAATTGGAGTATGTTCTCCATCCATATATATATATATATATATAATATAAATTTGCAATGACAAATTATATTATCCCATTCATAATTTTTACATTAATCCTGCATGAGCAAGTTCATATGTGTAGTTGCCGCCGGTACATCAATCACCATGACCCTCATCATCATCATCCCACACACCAGGAAAGATTGAGAATCAAGTATTTCTCCATCTACTTCAACGTCCCCAATATTCCTCATCACCGACTGCACACCGTATCCCATCAACTTGTCCCTACCGGACCAAATCCCCTTCACAATTAGGGTTGAAATAGAAGTAATACTTATATATACTCTACATTGTAAAATTTTATGTACTCGGTTAATAAAAAAAACGTCGCCTCTCGTGGACTACTCAAATTGAAAAATCACGTAAATGTATGTATTAATTTTTTATTGTCATGTGCGCCGAGTAAGATCACTCCCATGACAAAACTCTCCTTACTGAGATTTATTGTTTCCATTTCAGCATATATAACATATATATATATATTCGCAGTTTTTTGTTTTATTTTACGACTACATTGTTTTCTAGCTACGCTAGCCTTAATAATTTAATATTGTATAAAAAAAAGTCAAAATATCATATGAACGTCCTCTCATATATTTACCTTTCCATTATTAGAAAACTTTATTTAGATCAGATTTTTTTTTTAAAAAAAAACATAAAACTTTAATAAATCAAATTACAAATAAGAAACGAGGGGAGCGGGAGCTTCGTGGATGAAAGCACGACATTAATTAATAGTAATTCATTTCCTTAATGGAGTAACAAATAATTTTAACGACGTCGTTTCCAGGAATCTTGTACGCATTGGAATTTTGCCATCCCTCGATCTACTTCTATCTAGTCTTCTACTGTCCATTTTGCCGCCAAATCAGTAGGATAGTGTTGTATGTACAGTCGGTACATTTTTCTCTTCCATTATCACTAATCTCCAAAACCCATCAACAAGGCAAGAGAGATGCAGATAAGGGTAAAGTGCATCTGCGGGGAAGAAAAGTGCCCAGAATGGGCAATTGTGGAACTCCAAGGTGTTGTTGAAGTTCAGCCTGCTTTTCAAGATTCTTTCAATAATCTCCAAATCGGTCTACTTTGCCGCCCTTCTTCCGAGGTTTTCTGTTGTTATTTATCCCCAATATCAAAACTAGGGTTACATTTTGAATTGTTGATGTCAATTTGTGAGAATCTAAAATTCATATGAATTCTTTAAGTGTTGAAAGAAACAAATATGATAATTAATAGTATTTTTTAAATTTAGGTTACAATAGTTATTTATTGTATCAAAATCAAATAAACTGGATTGTGCAAATTGACTACAAAAAGTCATATAATCTATCTCTATTTCTGGAATGGAGGTAATTACTAATTAGTCAGTTGTTTTTGCTGATAAAAAATAAATTTTGTGATTAAGCATTTCTAGATCTTGCATAACATTTCATTTTTAAAAAAATGGTCATTACCCGAACAAAGATGATGGTGATTGTATGCAGTGGTGATTTTAATGTTTATACTTGGATCCTGCTTGCTTAGTCTCTAGGAAGGACTATGAAGCCTTCTATTTTTTTTATTCTGTAATGATTCAGGAAAACTATACTTTTACTGTTGGCTATCATGAATTGAGTGGATCAAAGGTGCCTCTGAAGAAGCCATTTTTAGTGATGAAGAAAGTAAAACACTCCGATGCTAACAACAATGATGATCTTAATTCATCTAGGGTAGAATTGGAAGTTGTTGGAATTGTTCGCCACCGGATTTTGTTCAAAACCAGGCCAAAAGCTCTAATATCTGGTAAGCTGTCTTTATTTTATTTTTTCTGTAACTTGTTTTTTTTAAATGACTTATCAATCTCATTATACTAGGAGAAAACAAAACTCTTCTGAGAATCTAATAATGAAATCTGTAAACCTATGTACAATGAGATGACATATTGTGATATTGTAAATTAAGTATCTCATTATAATATTGTGTATACGAAAACTGGCAGCTTTGGTACTTGTATAGGTAAAATATTGACTGATGGCAATGTATACAAGGGAGAGTATGACTAAATTTGTTTTACAAAAGTAGGCGGATAAAGAGATTATTGCCTCTTGCTACAGGCACTGTAGTTTAGGCCTTCATCTCATTCGGCGGAGTTGGTGTAAAAAAGTTCTCTGTTGGAATGATGGAAACCTGTACGTATTTGGCAATGGTTACAAACCGAAGGAAAATCAATGTCTCTAGTACACGCATTAATCTAAGCTTCTTGTTCCTGCGAAAGCATTTCATTTATGGTGTTACTGGAGTTGCTGCTGGCACATCCATTTAAAACTAGTAAGGGTGCGCTCTTGAAACATGACTTATAAGTCTTATGGCATGAACAACTTTGCCGTATTCTCTGCAAACAGAACATAAGAGTCGACAACCGATGACTTGCGACCCTGTATCACAACTATAGTGATACTAGTAAACAGAATGCTTGATGTTCCAGTCCACAGTTTTTACAATCACAATTAATACTCCCTCCATTCCACAAAAAAAGAGTACCATTTGCAAACTTTAATGATACTTGTGTTCCATATTTACACACACACACACACACACACACATATATTTATGATTATTTAGTTTAGTAGTGATTGCATGATAATGTAAATTGTGATTTTATACTATCATTTATAGAAGTGGAACTCTTGTTTTTGTAACCAAAAGAATTGGCAAACGACTCTTTGAGCAACAGAGGGAGTAGAAAATAGCAGGAACTAGCGAAAATGTTGAATATAAGGAATGGTGCATAGCTTTTGTTCATGTCCACGAATCTAATTGCATGCTCGTGTACTTAGTCTTTCTGGTGTACAATAAATATAGTTCTTCTCAATTTTTTGTATCCTTTGTCTAGCTTTACCTGCTCAGCTTGAAATGATCTTATGAACTTCCACTACTCATTTTATCTTTTTTTGCAGGCTCACAACCAGTTGTAAAGGCCAAACACGTTGCCCCAAGTACTGTTGTGCCAAATAAATTAGCATGAAATTCATACGTAGAGAAGTGGAGTCGAACAAGAGAATTTGATGTTATTAAAATTGTATTTAATTGCCAGAAAGTGAACTTCAACTCCAATGTTGCTTTTGCAACTTCTGATGCACAATTTGTTTAGCATCGAGAGAATTGTCCCCGTCTATATATCTAAATCATGTTTTGGGAACTTTACCTGTTTCAATGTTGAAGAATATGGTTGCTTCAAATCATGTTTTGGTTTTGGTTTTCCCCCTCTCTTTTTTTAGTTTCAAGTTCTTTACCAAGAATAGGATCTCAAGGGACTATTTGGTAAATCAAAAAGCAATGAAAGTCATGTGATGGCAATAAGAAAGCAACACTGGGATGGAAAATGTAATCAATTGATATATTTCCAATCCGGTTTGAACTACTAAATTACTTACAAAGCAGGTCAAGCAAAACTAATTTAATTAAAATAAGCTATTTTAAGTAGATCCAGAGTTTGTCAGGCCTGCACGAACTCTCAACATTTCAGTTCTTTTACTTCTCTGCATAACCTCAAGTAGCCAGTCTACACTTTCTTTAATTCCCAACCTGCAATCAAATTCCAGAACATTTTAAAGCTCTCTAAATGTGCTCCATTTTAAGGACGGAAATAATAAATGACTATATTATAAACACTGTTCCATTTCAAGTAAACATTCCTAATGTTTAGGACCACACTATCTACTCACCCATCATATGCTGAAACAGCTTCAAATGAGTATGCCCTTTCATCCAATTTTTTGAGATCCATATACCGTGCAACTTCTTCTGCCGATAAGGATTCACCAAGATCCTGCCATAAAAATGATACTTATTAATCAAGTGATGATAATTATTCTTAGTACTAAGAAAATATTATTAAAGAACAATATCTTAAGAGCATTTCGATAGAGGAAACTGAAAGCATATTCACATTTTAAATGAGGAATGGGAGGGTTGTTCATTTGGAATTCTTTTTTTCTCTGTCTGGAACAACTGGATCAACTACTCGGGAATTTTAAACTACAGTCGTGAATTATAAACTTCTGTCATGAATTTTAGACTTCCAAACCACAATAAAGATCTTAACACATCTCAAAATAATAAGATTTAAACAGTCACAAATCTTTACATGACCAACTGCACAAACTCCTTCATTTTTTCATTGCTAGAAGCGAGCAGATATTATGAGAAAACATAGAAGCATATCTTCTCATTAGATCAGTCGTCAGAGGCTACGATTGAGCATTGACACGAAAACTCAAAAACTTAAAAGTCCAGCATATTTAAGCCAGAAACACAATATGAAGAAAACAAATAAGATATCATCGAACATTATACAGCCAAAACACAGCTTGGGTTCAATATAACTACATAACTATATACAATATTCACGTACACATACATAAATCTGTTATAGAGAGAGAGAGAGAGAGCCATTCAAAGAGAAAAGATCAAAAGTCTGAAAACATGTTATAGATTTTTCAAAAGCCAAATATGTATAATTTTCTCTTTAAATTTTGATTTAAGAATGTTAACTCTTTTATCATTCAGATTTTCTCTAAGTAGATGGATGAAATAGCAAGATTTTAGCTTATGCACCTGCTTCTTTGCTAATATCAAAATAGGGGCTCCTTGCAGATCCTCGTGCCGAAGGACCTTCTCTGGCAACCAACTTCAAATGTTAATAAGCAGCATATGGTATAAACCCAGGACTATTTACTGATGATATAACAGATAGTCATCATGGTTTCATGATAGGATGTACAATCAACAAGCTGATTTCATCAATACTCACCAAGTGCAGATTTTGAATCTTCAAAGCGTGCTGGGCAACCAGCATCTACTATATATATTACAGCATGTGCTTCTTCATAGTATTTCTCCCATATTGAGCGAAGACCAGGCTGAAAATTGAAAGTCAGGCATCACTGATGAAATTCCAAAGGCTGGTAAAAATATATAAATGACAAATAACTAGCAACAACTAGATATTAATGCGTGCCTCAGGTTACACACCTAATCTAGTAGATTGACTCTACCTAAAACGAATCTCCCTTCCTTCTCAAATGAGAAAAGAATATACATCTTTTTTTTTCCTAAATAAAGAATATACATCTGACTTCTCACTTTCAAAGTTTTAGCATATTCTGGTAAAAGGAGCTTAAGCAGGAAAGACTTGAGAGTGTATGAAAGCTCAAAACGGATAAAAGAAATAAAACTTGGAAATATGTGAGGGAACCCAGATAATTCAAAAAGGAAAATATATACCGTAATATAACCCAATTCTGGAGCCTTACTCGTTCTTTTTGCCAATTATGTTAAAACAACTCTCATCTTAGGTTAACAGAAGCTGATGGGACAGCAATTTTTTTATTTTTTACAATACCAAAAGTAGGTTTAAATATTCTAGACTTCTACTCATCTGATTCCCTCCTTCACATTATGCTGAAATTTCAAATTCTGCCACTTATGCCTGAGAATATGGGAGTAATAGAATTTTGTGACATGCATATATCACTTTTCTTCCTATAATGAAGACGTGATTATCTGTCTGGTAACCTAGTGGGCAGGTTAATTATGTTAAAATTTGAACAACTACACTAGCAAATACTAAAAATATCCCACATGAAGATAGTTATTGTAAGAACCCGAATTTTTAGAAAATATTAAAATAAGAATTTAGTAAATAAAATTCTTAAAGCATGAGATGGGTTCGAACAAGAATATATATATATATATATATATATATGTGTGTGTGTGTGTGTGTGTGTGTGTGTGTGTGTGTGTGTGTGTGTGTTACGAGGTATATGGTATTGTGTTACATAGGGTAATATGAGCTATGTAATAAGTGATGTTGTGTTTAATGAATATATATTATTATTATATATTTGTTATAAATTGTAGAGATGAATTAGTAAAGAAGATGGATAGGAATTTATCTATCAATAATTTATCTATCAATATTAAATAATTTATGTGAAATTATTTTATCATAATAAGTTGGTGACATTAAATATCTTTGATAATCACCAATTCCTTGAGTATTTGTACGAGTAAGTATCAAGTCTAAGGTAGTGCAACCGTACTCTTTAATGGTGAATGTATAGGAGCTGGGCTAAACAATTCCTTCAGAGAGCGGAGGTATATAAGAATTAGTAACCGATCTAACTCACTGTGAAAACAGTGTAGACGAGACAGAAACTAATTTGTTGGTTGTTTGTGGGAAACCACTCAGTGTACTATATTGAATACTATTAAAGATTCGACGCGTGCTAGGTTTAGACTTGTATATGTGTACGTTGTTGACGAAATAAGAAAGTCGATATATCTTTAGATAAATATTGGTTAGGGATTATGGACTAATATTGGGATATGGTTAAATGTATAGATTAAAGAAAAAAGAGTTGAAGTTTAATCTCTAAATTATTGAAGAATGTAGTCATTGGAGATTTATTTTGGTTAGTATAATGAGATAGCATGTATGGGGCATGTTAAAGGTTTTGCGAGTTGAGTTCTGTTTCTGTTGAAGCATAACATGTCTACGTCCTAACTTAAGGTGGCGCGACCACGCCACTCTCAAGCCTAAGACCAGCGCGGCCGCGCTGGTATGTAGAAAGTTCTGAGTAAGTTCATGAAAATTTGATTTCAAGACATGTATACTAATAACTCTTATAAGGGTCATAAATGGTGACTAAGTGTTCATGAAGGAATTTAGTTAGCAAAACATGACTTGAATAAGAACTAATTAATTAACCCGAAATAAATATTGGTTAATTAAGTGATTTTATGGAAGAATTATTATATTAATTAGTGTAGTACATACTAATTATTGTAAGAAAATAAATGATTAATATTAATTAATCGTTGTGATATTAAAATGTGATAATGGGTTGAAACTACCCAACTGAATGATATTTAGCCCAATTAAGATATTAATGTGGACATTATCATTAAATAGTATTTCATGTTACTATGTGTAATATGGAAAATGTGGGTAATAATAATATATAATATCTATGGCTTAAGACTACGTGAAGTGTGACATTTAATTGGGATTAATGATATACAAAAATCATATGGTGAAAGTAATTAAATCATAAAGTTGATTTAAATAAGTTTTGTTATCTCATCCTTTGTGATGAGACATTTATATGTGCACTCCAAAAGATGAGAGTAAATAAATGTTATTAAAAATATTTATTCAATACTAATGTGTAAGTAAATAGTAAATGAGATATTAAGTTATTAGTGAGCAATTAAATTAAGTCCACACATGTTATAAATATTAAAATATTAGGTGGACTAATGTACAGGGACTATATGATGTTAGTACATAAATAATCCCTAACTTTACTTGGTGTAGTAGCAATAACACATTAAAATTTTATTTTGGGAATTAAAGGAACCAAACTAAGCTCTATTGCTGAGATTTTAACCGTGTCCCAAAATCAGTGCCACCCACTAATATATCAAACGTGAATTAGGCCAATGGCCTACTCCTTTGTTGCTTAAACTTGGCAAAGGCTAGATAGCAGTGATGATGGAGGTTGATGGAGCAGGTCACCAACTCTCCAACATCCATTGGCTTCTTCTTCCTCCCTTTGAATTAATTCAGTGTGCAAGAGTAATAACTGAGTATTAGATTGGCTATAAATAGAGCCTTATTATTCTCCTTCACGTTGTTTTGAAATGTTTGAGTTTTGCTATTGGAAGTCAGTAGAATTGGAGAGTCAGTAGAATGGGAGGATTGAGGAGCTATAGTTAGCTAATTCCAAGCATTCAAGAGGTAATCTTGCTAACATATATGTTCTTGAATCCAAGTTCTTCAATTTCTAGAAAAGTATAATGAAATACTTGTTTTTAAGTCCAAAAGTTTATGGCTAAGGCTTGTTGCAATCTGTTAATTGTTGATAGATGTTGTTAACACAGTTAGAAACGAAAATAATGAGAGTTAAACGGATCAATCTGGTTGAAAAACAAATTCGTAGTGAACAAATTCGCTAAATTTGTCAAAATGTGAAAATATAGCATGAACATTGAATTGGAAACCTTAAAATGATTTGTTAATATGTTTGAAGTGTTATAATTAGTCTGTAGATGAGTAGCTAAGAGTTTAATGAGTTCAACGAATCGAAAACCAACTAATTCGGACTTAAAATGAGAAAGTTATGTCAAAAGCGTAATCGGGCGAGGCTAGGCAGGCATGCACAAGACCGCCTGGTATGCTGGGCGCAAGCTGGTAGCTTGCGCTTATGGCGTATGGCAAGACTGGTTAGTGAAGGAATTGGCGGCGGCCGCGCCAATGTCTGATAAGTGTGACCGCTGACCTGTTACGGTCGTAAACGGCCATAAGTTTTTCATACGGACTCCGATTGAGGCCATTCAAGATGATCCGGAACGAGTACGAATAGACCTACAACTTTTGTTCTTTAAGTTTTTCAATTTGAGGTCTTTAGGAAGGGTCGAAATAGTCATCTTTGTGACTGTTACGTAATCAAAGGCCATCGGAGGGCGTTGAGCGAGCACATACGCAAGTATAGTGCTCCCGACGATGAAATATGTTGTTCTAAGTGATAAAACATGAATATGCATTATAATAGACATGTCATATGGCTAAGATTACTTTACTCATAATGGAATGCTTTAACAATGATTTCTAAAAGAAAAGTTAAAGTTTTTGAGAAACGGAAGTTGATGAATTTGGTATCCTTTGAGTTATGACCTTGGACCCTATGTACGCATATCAACGTCCATGAAATGTAGTTTTAAAGTTACCTTGCATATACTATACTGATATAGCTTGGTTTAAAGTGTTTTGAAAGAAAAACTTGAAGTTTTGAAAATGAAACTTGACGAACTTTGTGTCTTATAAGTTCCAACTTTGGGAACAAGTGAATGTAGTCTAGTTATGTGCGCGAATGGATAAGGAATGTAATTTCAAGATATATTGCACCTAAAAGGTTGTCAAGCTCGGTTTAGTATGTGTTTTAAAGAGAAATTTAAAAGTTTTAGAAACTAATTTTGATGAGCATTGTATTACATTATGACCTTATAAGCAAATATGATAGAGTTGTTTATGCCTTTAAGCATGAATGATATGTGCACTCAATTAGTTAAGCATGACATACGTTATTTAAACATGTTTTAAAAGTAAATGAAATATGTTATGTCTATGTAAATGAGATAAATACATGTGAGCATGCTATTAAAGGCTTGTTAGTATCAATATAAAGTTTAAAAGCTTATAAACCTTGAATCTTGTTAAAGAAAGTTGTTAAGCCTTATTGATTGAAATAATTCAACATAGAGCTATGTAATTCAAAACTAAATGATTTGAAATGAGAACTTGAAGAAATATCAGAACCTACTTGATGTATGTTATAGTATGTATCAAAATGCATAGTAGGTTAGGACTAAACTGAGCAATGAAAAGCTCAAGTCGGTTTTTTGCGTCAGCTGGCAAGCATTCTTATCTTGAGTGACTCAAGAGCAGCTTTGTTAAGCTGCGATAGTCTTAAGTTATGGTTATATGTTGTCCTTAAGGACTACAAGATATGAAAACAAGATTGTTTAGATAAATATGATAGTAGAATAAGCTAGTCTCGTGGTTATCCTAATTTCAAGTAAAAAATGAAACCAAGTTAGGAAAACAATATTTATTCTTATATTAAGAGCATATGAAATGTATGACTGATGGGTATGAATTCATGATTATATAAATGTAGAATACACGCAGATCTTGTATAAGCTTTAAGCAGTTAAGTCGTAATTGATAAACTACGAATCAGGCAAGTCTTTCAGTTCCTATTTGTTATATGAATTTGATAACTGTTAGTTGAGCTATATTATGCCATGAGAATGTTGATGTATATATATGAAACGCATATGAGATATGTATGAAATGTGAAAGTTGATCTTTGATGATATGCTTATGATATAAACTTATATGCCTGTTATATGAGAAGTAACATGCGTAGTAAATATTGATTGATTATGAATGCATGAACTGTGTATGTTATTATATGCTACGTGCTGCATGAAAACTATTAGAATTGTTGGGCTGTCGAGCTCACCCTTGCAAATAACCACTTTTGCAGATTAAGGACTCACGGTAAATATTACGTGCTACTTGATTGATAAAGTTCAATAGTATCAAAGGAGATTGATTCATTTGTTTAAATATATACTCTTGAACCATGTTTAGGTTCTAGTAGATGTACATGATAGTAGTTTATAATGTGTAATACATGTTAAGTTGTACTATGTGATACATAGAGAAATTCGAATCGAGATGTAAAGATTTATGCGGAAATTGAATAAAGTGAATCATAGAATAATTTGATTTAGGGATTTGTAATTGATTCAAGTTAAGAAATCAATAAAAGATTTATTTTTCAAAGGAGATTGAAAAAGTTTAAATTATTCCGCATATTTTTATAACATTGAATGTGATGTGATACAGGAATAGTAAATGACCAAGATTAGAAACTTATAAAAGTTTGGGGTCATTGTGCAGATCCTGGAAATGGAATGAATTTATATTCTAAATTGTAATAAGTAAAGTTTTATTCATTAAGTTATGAATAAAATATATAAATAGTTTGACGATAGTAGTATCGTGGCGGACCGGATTCGTGGTTCGAAGGGACTCGGATTTGGGGGCGTCACAATTATGGCAGTAACAGTTTACAGTGGCAATCACCACATTAACATATTAATCAAGCTCCAGCAAAAAGCACGCAAACACCACATTTGCTAGGTTTTTTTATCATTCAAAAAACTTAATACTATGCAATATAATAACAGGACAATGTCCAAAAGTGTAAGTTGGAACAAGTTAAGCATCCGTTGTAGGTGCAATATATATACCTGACCTCCCAGGTCCCAGAACACAAGTTTTGTGCTTGATGCTTCAATACGACCAATATTGAGTCCCACGGTTGGAACAATTCGATCAGGAGGAAGGCCTTCTACATTTGAGTATTGTGATTTCAACTTCTCAAGTAGTGTCTACAACAAAATTGAGTATATTAGCTTTTAGAATACATGCTCAATTTTGAGATAGTGCGCCTATTTCGCATGCTTGCATTTAAATTGATAAGGAAAAAGCAGGAATAGAAGTTAAAGTGACAAACATTGTCGCAATGTTACACCCATTAGAGTTATTAATAAATCAATAAAAAATTCTATTAAAAACTTTTCTTTTATGAAAATTGTTGTTCCTTTAACTGCCAGCAATAAACTATATCTTTCTTGCCACAGATGACATACTCCCTCCACTTGGAAATGAGTCTTTCTTTTTCTGTATTTTTTTTTCGAATATTAAGGTTTGAAGTTTAATATTGAAAAAAAATATCCAACATATTATGTCTAAGCGTGTATTACAAAAACCTTAAAATTGGGGGGAAAATAAAAAAAATGAAGGACTCTCCTTTCCGGACATAAAATATATTACAAGTAAAAGCAACTAGAGGATCCGAGGGTAGTATCAACTCTTATAGATCAAGTACCTTCGGACAAGATGGATAACAACAAATCTTAGCCAATGTACAATATTATAAAACTCGGAAGCAGCAGCAAATTTGTCCTTCCTCACAATTTCATCAAAATGTTACACAAATTAATAATGAATAGATTCTCTTTTTTTATAATGAAAGTAAAAGAGTTAAAATCATGTTAACGAATAAAAATTTGAAATCTGCCATGGTAACAGACAATGATAAATATGTAGCAGCTACTGTATGCATTAAGTTGGAGGCTCATTTAGGTTGGCAAACAAGTGTGGTTGTCTGGTGTATGTGTGCGCTTGCATATGTGAAGATCTAGAAGAAAAAAAAGTAAGATGCGCAGTCAAACAATGAACAGATGAGCAATATACATGGGTGAAAGGAAACACGATCATGTGGCCTCACACTAATAAAAAATCTAGTAATAATAACATTGCCCTTATCTGAAAGAAAAAAGTAAACATATTACTGTTTTCCCAGCTTTGTCAATTCCAAGGATAAGAACATGAAATTCTGTCTTACTAAACATATACTTCCAGAATCCGTAAAACAATGAAAACATCGCTGCCTTCTTGTTATATTTTCTGTTATCCGATCTCTGTAATCTTCAATAGGATACAAAGGACTTCATTCTTCTTAGTAAATTTGCCTGATCATATCAAAATCCTGAAACACACCGAAAATGAAGGCAAAATTAAGTTTATGTTTCTTCTATAACTACAGCAACAACGCGCAGTGTGAGCGTTTTAATACTATCAGACTCAATCTTTTTCGTGGCAACCAGTTGCATACAACTTATTTCCAACCATCTTCCATAAGTGTCTCCTGAATAAGATAGAATTGACAATGTAATCTTAGACACATTCTAAGATTTAAGGTCTATTTAAATGTGTCAAGTTTCATGATCTTTCACACCCTTCCATGTGTCTCCTTTTCTTGTTTTAAGTTCGAGTATATTGAGAAGTACTAAAATAGACTCCATATAAATGCAAATTTCAACTGAAATATCATGCGATAGTTAAGAAGACGCAACATAGATAAATAGAATTACAATGTTTCTCTTTCTCAACTACATTGCACCTCAATGATTTTTTAACTTATCAGTACTCTACCAATCTCGTTGTTCAATTAATTTTCACATCAACGATTCAAGTACCTTTGATCATTAACAGTTCAAAAATTCTTTATATCCTAGCCAATAGTTTTTTAATCAACCGGTGCTTCACATGATCTATATTAGTGGCAACCCATGATTCATCATATTAAACTAATTAAGAGAACGTAGTCAGCATACAATCACTTATCAAATTACATACACACGAAAGAAAAAAATAAGTTCCAGATGTCAATTTAATAATATCAACTAAAATAGAAAAACACGAAAAATTGAATCAAAAAAATATTATTGTTTCGGTATGTGAAGATCCAGATCAGTAGAGAAATGAACATAAAATTTGAATTACATGAAAAACGTATTAATAAGGGCTAAGAGAATTCTCACAGTTTGCACAAAAGGGCTCAGTAACAGCAGCTTAAAATAAATTGAAGAGCACTTTGAAGCTCCCCAAGTTTTAAACAGTCCTGTCCTGTGTTCTTTATTCAATTTGATCGCAATTCCTCTTTTTTCCCTTTACCTTAACAGGTAATACCCAATTCACCCTTTGCTCGTAGGGCTTCGGAAGTTAAGGGGTATATTCAATTAAGATTTATAAAGACTTTTAAAGATTTTAAAATTTTAGTTGTATTTAATCAAGATATTTAAAGAGTTTATAAAAGTTTAGTGGTATTCAATTATAATTTTTTTAATGTCTTTAAAAGTTAGGTGATATTGAATTAAAATTTTTATAAAGTCTATAAAAGTATTTTGGTATTCAAAAAATCATAGATTTTAAAGATTTTTATCAAATGGTAGACTTTGACAGATTTTAAAAGAAAATTATAACTATCGGTCCATATCCAAAGTCTTACCTCATCTCTAAAGATTTCTAAAGACTTCAAAATAAACACAAAGGTGGATAAAACTAGTTATTAATTGGACTTTTTCTTTTATTGGGTCAAATTAGTTATTTATTTTATATGGTCTAATAAATATTAATATGTGATGAATAAATAATTTGATAAAATTTGGGCCATAAAAATAATTGGATTTATTATAATAAGAGAATTAACAAGATATATTAATAAGTAAACAAATAACTAGACCTAATCGAATGGTGAGAGAAAAAAAGCAGTGCTCGAAATCTTCCAATAGTAAAAGAGGAAGAGATTTGTTCAACAAAAATGAGATAAAATCATGAAACTCTCATATCAGTTGTAAAGATTATGTATATATAATATATGAAAATAGAAAATATATGATGTGTATATTTTTTTTTAGTTTTCTGCCATTTTAAACGAAAGAAATTACTGTTAATTTTTGAGACATCCTCCATATTCGTCTTCAAGTGTTTTTGGTGTATCATAGTGAAATAATGTAACATGTGGTTCTATTCCTGCATGACAAATATATATATGTATTCCTGCATGACAAATATATATGTATTTCATTGTCATATTATTTTGTGAAAAATAAAATTTGGTATTCCTACTAAAAAGCGTACGCATATGTATAAAGTATATATAGCTCAATGAAAAGTGAGCTTAATTTTTGTATTGTGTATGTAGTTTCTAAAATTTTATTGGTATCCGAGTATCCAAATGTATCATGAAATGAGTAGAATAATGTGAACGTTTTTAACATATATAAAATCTCATGCCACAATAATATAATGAGATTTACTCTCGTTCATGAAAAAAGAGGGAGATGTTGTACACATGGGTTAATTAACGATTAATATAAATTACAAGATATATTAGAAGTATACAAAAGTCTATCACAGTCTTGATAAAAAGTTTAAAAGTCTGTTACTTATTTTATGGAGTCTATAAAAGTCATTTAAAAAAAAAATTTAAAGTTTGTGAAAGTCATTAAAATCTCACAAATTCTACAGAAGTCTGTCACTTAAAAAAAGTCTTTAAAAATCATAATTGAATACACCCCCCCTTAGTGTTTCTTTACGACTACTTCCTCCGTCCAAGAAAGATGACTAAAAAGTACAATAAATAAATAAATAATTTATCCTCAAAAGTAAAATAGGACATGTTAATTTGTAAGAATTATAATATCGGGATCTCGAAATTATAATATATGTTTTGAAAATGGTATTAAATAATATCTTATATTAAGTCATTTCGGATTAATAGTCTAAATATAAAAATAAACAAGACACATGGTTATATTTGTTTGCAACTATTAATTCTAAGATTATAATTTTATTATAATTATAATCCAAAGACTATTAAATCATTTTATAATTCTAGACTAATAGTCTAAAGTCTAAATTTGAAAACAAACAAATATCCCAACTATAATCTATAGAGTGAGAGATAAATATGTTATAAAATACATAAAATAAAAGATAAATATATTATTTAATGAGGTCTATTAGTGTTAAAAAATAAAAGCACTCATCACTCTATATACTCTTGTGGGACCATTAATGTGACGCCCCCAAAATAGGTATACAACACCCATTCTGAGTCACCAAATACATGGTACAAAAAGCAAACTACAACTTCAATAATACAATTGTCGTGCAAAATACGACAACACATACTGTGAGTTTAAATACAAATATTGTCTTTTAGACAATATTCACATTCAAATAAGTCCTCATTACAATTATTCAAACACTATTTTACGTAAATAGTGAGGGAGATCGCTAAAACATCTTTCTAGAACCATCACTCCGCACTCGACTAGTTCCTCGCTATGTTCTCACCTCCCGAGAAAAATGGAACAAAAGGAAAAGGGTGAGCTCAACTAGTCCAAGAAAGAATATTATGACTAAGATAATATACAATAAATTATCGTTAGTCTTCAACAAAAAAAATCGATAAAATATAATAGACAACAAGTTTTAGATCAACAATCGCGGCGAAAATAAAGAATCCATTAGAAGAGTCAAGTAGAGAATGAGTTCTACTATCTTCTAAGATTTAAAAGTTCATCATCAATTTTATCCCTGTAACAACAATCAATATACATCTTTAATCAATATTCATCTTTGCACTACAAGCCAAAGATATTCATTTGTATCACTAGTTGGTCATGTTCATCTTCGCACTACGGGCCAAAGATATTCATCAGTTAATCATTCATCTTTGCACTACAGGCCAAAGATATTTAGTAATATCATCATTTAGGATTGAGGATGATGCAAAATATTTTAAAGAAAACGAATCCAGTGAGACAGAAGGACAAATAGTAAGGATTCGTATAACAGTTTATCCAAGATCAATAATACTCCATAATAACCAATTTTGAAGCAAAATTCAAGAATAAAGATAAAAACATGGATACAATCAAAGATAGTAACCATAATAGACATCTTGGACAAAAAGAAGAAAATTTCATTTTTAGGTAAATAGGTCAGATTCGTGAATAAAGGCCAGATCGTGAATAAGAAACCCCGACACAAAAAGTTCTAAATTTGATAAAAATTCAGATCAATACTTTGGCGATAATGATATTGAAGAAATAATATCATATATGAAGAAAATAACATCCCCTTACCTCAAAATATCAATCTTACGACGGAATATCCAGATAAGGTCAAGAAAACTTGCACCGATGAATAGAAACTCAAAAAGTATCTAAATACTCATAAAATACACTCAATAATCTAGAGAGAAAGAGAGAAAACTTGTTTCGGGTGTGATTTTTAATTTAACTTAGCCTTCTATTTATAGGAAAATGTTAGCAGACTTGACCGCTTGAACTGATGGCTTTTTACGGCTACTATTCCCACCCACCACATTTGAAATAAATTCAGCATATTTCTTCACCAACCACAAGTGGGGCCCACTCAATTCTAGAATTTTCCACCAAAATCATTTATAAACCTAATTTACGAATCGGTCACCTTTTAAAATTCATAACAAATCATACGTTCATTTTTAACGGTTCAAAATTTGTGGACATATACTCAACTTATATATGTATAACATATCCAAAAATTACAACGATCCAACGGTCGGATTAAAAATTATAACTCACACAATATATCTCAAAAAAAACTGGTTTAATTTTTAATACCTTCATTCCGACAAAAATACTGATAAAACACCTCAACATTAACTCCTTCATTTTTAACCACAATAAATATATCCAACATTTATATCCACATAAAATAAATATTTCCTTATCATATGAATCAATAATTAATTATTCACAAATAATATTACGTAATCACATTTACGACAACAAAGCCGCTCCTCAAGAAAAGAGGGGCTTTCCAATAAGAATTTTTCCTTATTGGCGCGCAATTAGGTGACCAAACCTCTCCTTGACAGAACTTTCTAAACATTGCCAATAATGCTACCTAATAATATTATTCAAATAATATGAATTATTGATCTGATAATGGGAAATCTTCGCGAAATCCAGACATATTTTGTATTTTAACCCGGGGTATTCCAAAGGTGTAAGCAGAATAACTACGTTGTTATTTATAAAAACTCAAACTTGTTGTTTTCTTCATCCCACAATTATTCTTACATATGGGGCCCTGAATAAATGATCGCTACTAAATGCATTTAATATTCCCCGTAATAAGAATATTCCACGCGACCAAATGAATATTCCCGACAACAATGATTATTTTATAACCACTTGCATATTTTGCAAAATTTACACATTTCACCCATAACCGTATAATTATATCAAATTAATACCTTATTATTCACAATAATAATTAGAGGAAATTGATTTTATTTATAATAAGTTGGGGTCTTATAACCTCCCTCCTTATGAAATTTCGTCCTCGAAATTGACATACGTGCACTGGTGTTTGAAAATGTGAGGATACCTCGCTTTCATTTTCGATTCCAACTCCTGTGTCATTTCTTCAATAGCATGGTTTCTCCACAAAACCTTAACTTGTGGTATAACCTTGGTGCGTAGGATATGTCTTCTTTCCTATCCAAGATCTTAACAGTACTTCTTCAGACGTTAAATCTTCTGGCTATCTCGTCTGGTTCTAACGATAATAATATGGTTCGGGTCTTTCACATATTTACGAAGCATGGATATGTGAAAAATATTATGAACATGAGACATACTTGGAGGTAATGCGAGTCTATAGGCCACATTTCCTATTCGGTCAAGAATCTCAAATGGACCAACAAATCGTGGATTGAGCTTTCATCTCTTTCCAAATCTTGTAACTCCCTTCCATGGAGCAACACGTAACAATACATGATCTCCAATATTAAACTCCACGTCCTTTCTATGAAGCAGCATAACTCTTTTGTCGATCTTGTGAGGTTTGAATACATTGTTGAATCATTTGGATCTTTTGTGTAGTCATGCGTACTAATTCTGGTCCCAACAATGTTGCTTCTCCCACCTCGTCCCCAAAGATATCGAGAAGCGACACTTTCGGCCCATACAACGCCTCAAATGGAGCCATACCTATACTTGCTTGATAATCGTTGTTGTAGAAGAATTCCACCAGATTGGAAAGTACTTATCCCAACTTCCTTTAAAATCTAGGACACAAAGTCTTAATAGATCTTCAAGGGTTTGAATAGTCCTCTCTCGATTGTCCGTCTGGTTTGAGGATGGTACGCCGAATCAATCAGAACTGCGCCCATAGCTTTTCGTAAGCTAACCCAAAATCGTGAAGTGAATCTTGGGTCACGATCTGAAACTATGGATCTTGGCATGCCATGCAATCTCACAATCTCATTCACGTACATACCAAAGCAAGACGCTCAAGGAATAAATCTCACGACGGCAAGAAATGAGCAGACTTGGTTAATCTATCAACAATAACCCAAATCGCATCTACGCCGAGAAACTTTGGGAAGACCAGAATCTAAATCCATAGTAATGTGTTCCCACTTCTATTTTGGAATCTCAAGTGGTTGTAATGGACCCTTTGGCACTTGATGCTCCGCCTTTACACGTTGACAAGTTAAACACCTCGAGATAAACTCCGCGATCTCTCTCTTCATATTGTTCCACCAAAATATATGTCGAATATCATGATACATTTTGGTACTCCCAGGATGGATTGCAAACGGTGTGTTGTGTGCCTCCATCATGATTCTATGCTTCAATTCAGAATTGTTAGGAACACAAAGTCTGGAGTTGAATCTAAGTATTCCTTCTTCATCGATTCTTGCTTCGAATAAGACCTTCTTGACTTTCTTCTTCATACGCATCACCTCCATGTCCGTAGCTTGAGCAGCTTTAACTTTATCTATTAAAGTCGGTTCCACTCGTATATTCGCCATCATCATGTGGGTCCCTGGAGTCTTTAATTCTACCTCCATCCTTTGCAAGTCATATAGAATGGGCCTTTGCATTAACAATATCGCACTCAGACTCGCGATATGATCTTCTACTCAACGCGCCACCTACTATGTTCGCTTTTCCAGGATGATATTGAATAGTGTGATCGTAATCTTTCAATAGTTCAAGCCAACGTCGTTGTGCGCATGTTGAGTTCTTTTTGGGTGAAGAAATATTTGAGGCTTTTATGGTCCGTGATAAATCTCCACTTTCTCCACATACAAGTAGTGTCTCCAAATTTTCAACGCTGAACACGATAAATCGCCAACTCTAGATCATGAGTATGATAATTCCTCTCATATTCTTTGAGTTGTCGGAGGCATAGGCTATGACTTTCCCATGTTGCATGAGAACGCATCCTAACCCTTTTGCTCAAGCATCTCAGATATAACAAATCCATCCGCATTCGTATGGTATTGCTGTAACAGTGTCGAGATTAGTCTCCTCTTGAGCTTTTGGAAACTCTTCTCGCATTCCTCGCTCCATACAAATTTTGTATCTTTCCGAGTCAACTGAGTTAACGGAGTAGCGATTCGAGAAAATCTTTTCACGAATCTCCGATAATAACTAGCTAAGCCCAGAAAGCTATGCACTTCGGTCACCGACTTTGGTTGCTCTCAACTTTGTACTGCTTCAATCTTCGTCGGGTCGACAGATACTCCATGTTTTGACACCACGTGCCCAAGGAATGCTACTTCCTTAAGCCAGAACTCGCATTTCTTCAGCTTGACATAAAGTTTGTTTTCACGAAGCCTTTCAAGTATCAGCTTCAAATGGTGCTCATGATCTTCACATCTTTTGGAATAGATGAGGATGTCATCAATAAAGACAACAACAAACTGATCCAAATATTCCTTGAATACACGGTTCATCATATCCATGAAAGCAGCAGGAGCATTAGTCAATCTAAAAGACATGACTAAGAATTCATAATGCCTGTACCGAGTTCTGAAGGCAATCTTTGGAATATCCTCGCTTTTAATCTTGGTGATGATATCCGAATCTAAGATCGATCATTGAAAAGAATCAGGCTCCTCGTGAATCGGGTCGAATGGTGTCATCAATGTGAGGTAAGTGGATACCTATTCTTGATGGTGACATGGTTTAATTCTCAGTAGTCAATACAAAGTCGAGATACTCCCGTCTTTCTTCTTTTACGAATAAAACAGAGACCCCAAGGAAATGTACTGGGGACGAATGAAACCTATGTCTAACAATTCTCGTAGTTGGATTTTTAACTCCTCAAGTTCAATAGAGCCATTCGATATGGGGTTTTAGAAATGAGTTTTGTAATTTACTCAAGGTCAATAAAGAATTCAACATCACGCTCGGGGTAACGGGAAGTTCTTCAGAAATACATCGTAAAATTCTCTAACAATGTAAATATTATTCAAATCGATTTGTCTTCGCTCAAATCCATAACATGGGCTAAGAAAGATTGACATCCGCTTTTTCAATAAACGAATAGCTTTATGGCTTGATATGATAGTATATTAGTGGTTTAGTTATTTGAATTCGTATGACAGGTTGGTTAGGAATATGAAAACTAACAACCTTACGAAACCAATCAATTTTGGCATGATGAGTGGTTAACCAATCAATTCCTAAAATCACATCAAAAGCAAATATCTTTAAAGATATAAGATCAACAGTAATGTGATAAGGCTAACTTGGATCATGCAAGATTTATAAACTGTAAATGTAACGAAGGTTTCACCCAACAGAGTTTCAACAGATAAGTCAAAGTCCAATTTCTCCGGAGTCAAGTTTAAACGTTGAGCACAAGCAGGAGAGATAAAAGAATGGGTAGAATCCTAGATTCTAGTAAGGTATAAACTTCGCAAGAAGTTCAAGATTAGCTTACTCCGTAATCACCTCGTTCGAGTTCCTCGCGTTTTGGCGATCACGACAAACGCTTCTTCCAGAACCGATTTCGACTTATCCGGATGTTCTCGAGTCACCATCCCCATTGAACTTGGTTTTACTCTGTAACAATCCCGAGCTATGTGGCCTTCCTTTCCACAGTTGTAACATACCTTGGATTTTTGTGGACGATTTAATGATATGTCCCTCTTTCCGCATTTGTAACATCTAATCAAGCGGTCATTCTCCTCCCTAGAATTTGTTGTTGGTCTTTGGTGTCTTTGTTGATGTCTTCCCGTCATTGTTGAATCTCTCTCTCCGAAATTTCCACTCGACTCACCTCTCCTATTATCATGGCTAACGATGACCACACCGAGTGGTTACCGCTTTGTTCAGATTTTTCCCTCCTCGTTGGTTATCATCGCTCGATGATCGGCCATCACCGTATTTGACCTCGGTTCAGGTCCCTCGGTTGAACATACTCATTATCTCGCCTAATAATTGAGCCCTGCATTTACAACATCCGAATATAAAGAAAATTTATGAGATATAAAATATTACCGAATCTCGGCTTTAGACCTCTCGAAACATCCTCATCATTCGCTCCTCATTTTCACCAAATGAGGTGCAAACCGATAACTCGCAAACTTCGCCAGTCTTCGACACCGGTCATGTTATTTTATTCAAATCGATAAACTCCACCTCCTTCATATGACGAATACTTTCGTGAAAGTACTTGTCATTGAATAGTTTCAAACGCTTCCCAAGACACGCCGAGTGCGGTCGGGTACGCATCATGCACTCCACCAAGAGATCGCCTCACCATGAACATAAAGGTGGCGAATGGAACCTCTCATTTCTCCGTGCATCCCAAGACATCGAATATCTTGGTAATTTGCTTGACCCACGTTTCCGCCATGATCGGATCCGGCTTTCCCTTAAATTCGTGGTCCTAACTCGAATCGCTTGGTGTGACAAGCCGCGCAGATCGCTATCATTTCCACCGTATTTTGTGCATGAGTCTCCCTCGTCTGTTTTACATGAATCGCTGCAAAAGCTCCTAAACATTCCATCATTCATCGCTTGCTCGGTGAGTGTTGTTTACATAGGAGGAATATTGCCTTCCTTGCACAGATCGCTCTCTGGTTTGTAACTAAAAGTTGTTCACACGGCCTCATACACTCCATTGTTAACGCTCTCGTGGGCCATTCTTAAATACTTCCATAAAACAAGGGTTAATTAAACAAATTAAAATATCACATAATATCCCTATATTATGACCGACCAACAAATAAGCTTAGATAAGACACACCTGGCAAGGATTTACTCATCTCTCCCTCCTAGTTCTATTCCCCGATCTCCGCCAGAGACCATATCCCTAAGCTCGATGCCAATTGTGACCTTAGACACCAACTTGTGTCAAGACCTCACATTGATACCTATCGGTTTGCCATCAGTAGAAACTGGGCTCCCCTACTGAGGAGAGTCTAGCTTTCTGCCAGATCCCCATCAATGTGAAGTCACCAATGAGAGGCTCGGGGCTTTTACTTATAGCTACGATACTAACCTCATACGCCCCAAAATAGGTATACAACACCCATTCTCGAAAGTCGCCAAGTACATGGTATGTAAAGTAAACTACAACTTCAATAATACAATTGTCGGTAAAATAAACGACAACACATAATCGTGAGTTTAAATACAAATATTGTCTTCTGTATAATATCCACACTCAAATAAGTCTTCATTATAATTATTCAAACACTATTTTACGTAAATAGTGAGGAATGCTAAAACATCTTTCTAGAACCATCACTCCGTACTCGACTAGTTCTCGCTATGTTCTCACCTCCGAGAAAAATGGAACAAAAAAGGAAAAGGGTGAGCTCAACTAGCCCAAGAAGAATATTATGACTAAGATAATATACAACAAATTATCGTTAGTCTTCAACAGGGAAAAATCTGATAAAATATAATAGACAACAAGTTTTAGATCAATAACTACAGCAGAAACAACAATCCATTAGAAGAGTCAAGTAGAGAATGAGTTCTACTATCTTCTAAGATTTAAAAGTTCATCATCAATTTTATCCTCGTAACAACAATCAATATACATCTTTAATCAATATTCATCTTTGCACTACAGCCAAAGATATTCATTTGTATCACCATTGGTCATGTTCATCTCAACACTGCTCATCTTCGCACTACGGCCAAAGATATTCATCGCTTAATTAATCATTCATCTTTGACTATACAGCCAAAGATATTTAGTAATATCATCATTTAGGATTGAGGATGATGCAAAATATTTTAAAGAAAACGAATCCGGTGAGGCGGAAGGACAAATAGTAAGGATTAGATAACAGCTTTATCCAAGATCAATAATACTCCATAATAACCAATTTTGAAGCAAAATTCAAGAATAAAGATCAAAACATGGATACAATCAAAGATAGTAACCATAATAGACATCTTGGACAAAAAAGAAGAAAATTTCATTTTCAAAGAATAAGGTCAGATTCGTGAATAAAGGTCAGATACGTGAATAAGAACTCCCGACACAAAAGTTCTAAATTTGATAAAATTGAGATCAATACTTGGCAAGATAATGATATGAAGAAATAATATCATATATGAAGAAAATAACATCCCTTACCTCAAAATATCAAGATTTCGATGGAATATCTCAGTATATAAGGTCAAGAAAACTTGCACTGATGAATAGAAACTCAAAAAGTATCTAAATACTCATAAAATACACTCAATAATCTAGAGAGAGAAAGAGAGAAAACTTGTTTCTGGTGTGATTTTTAATTCTAACTTAGCCTTCTATTTATAGGAAAATGTTAGCAGACTTGACCTGCAACCTGATGGCTTTACCGGCTACTATTCCCACCCACCACATTTGAAATAAATTCAGCATATTTCTTCACCAACCACAAGTGGGGCCCACTCAATTCTAGAATTTTCCACCAAAATCATTTATAAACCTAATTTCTGAATCAGTCACCTTTTAAAATTCATAATAAATCATACGTTCATTTTTAACGGTTCAAAATTTGTGGACATATACTCAACTTATATATGTATAACATATCCAAAAATTACAACGATCCAACTATTCGGATTAAAAATTATAACTCACACAATATATCTCAAAACACTTTGGTTTAATTTTTAATACCTTCATTCCACAAAAATAATCGATAAAACACCTCAACATTAACTCCTTCATTTTTAACCACAATAAATATATCCAACATTTATATCCACATAAAATAAATATTTCTTATCATATGAATCAATAATTAATTATTCACAAATAATATTACGTAATCACATTTATGACAACCGGTGCCGCTCCTGCGGGAAAGAGGGGGCTTTCAATAAGAATTTTTCCTTATTGGCGCGCAATTAGGTGACCAAACCCTCCTCGATGTAACTTTCTAGACATTGCCAATAATGCTACCTAATAATATTATTCAAATAATATGAATTATTGATCCGATAATGAGAAATACGTGCATCCACGCCAGACATCGTATTTTAACTAACCGGGTATTCCAACGATTGTTAATTCAGAATAACTACGCCCGTTATTTATAAAAACTCAAACTTGTCGCTTTCTTTTATCCGACAATTATTCTACACACAGGGCCCATAAATGACTCGCATCCGTCGCATTTAATATTTCCCAACAACAAGAATATTCCACGACCAAATGAATATTCCCCGACAACAATGATTATTTTATAACCACTTGCATATTTTACAAAATTTGCACATTTCACCCATAATCAGAGAATTATATCAAATTAATACCTTATTATTCACAATAATAATTAGAGGAAATTCGATTTTATTTATAATAAGTTGGGGTCTTACAATTAATAATAAATTTATAATTTTTTACTTTCTATTTTTATTTTTCTTAATATGTGTGCAAATTGTACTTTACTTATTTTTTTAGAGACATAGAGAGTAATTATTATTATTCTTATGTGGCATAGTAATTTTTTTGACAAATGCATATTTATTTTAAATATATAATTATGTTGTCATCAAATTTTCTCCTCTGTTAATATTAGTTATCAAATTCAAATTAGTGTAAAGTAGAAGAATTTATATTTATTAGTATAAAATATAGTTATGGTTGTAATAACCAGAGTCTAGATAGATGTAATAAAGACATTAAAGTAGTTTTAATTGATATAATAAATAAAATAACAAGATTAATATTTACAAATCTATATAATTAGGTAATTTTAAATACTTTTTTTTGTTTTAAATTTTAAGATTAATATTAAATTTTAAAAATTAATTTCAAATATTTTCAAATTCAATAGATAAATTTATTTAGATTTGATTTATTATTTTAAAGACTCAAATAAATTTTAAATTTAAAATATTTAAAAAAAATCAATAATAATTTTATAATTTAAAAATATATATTCATACTCAAATTAGTTTGTATTGTAATTATTAATCTACACACAACACAATGTGTGCGCAAGATGACAAAAAAATTCGAAAGAAAAACTACCTAAAAACGTGAAGCACCAATAACTTGCCACCACAATAAATAATAACGGGAAGGGTAGTCTGGTAAAGTAGAGAAAACCGTAGGAATAGAAATTGTGAGGGCCAAGCTTTTGTTACCAAAAACTCGAAAGAATATTATTATTGGCAAAAAGGCCAGAAGCACCAATCTTCTTGAGCCCGACTCACGAATATCTTTTCTTCAGAGGGGTAAGACTCTGAATCCTTTGCCCTGGTTTAATTTTTTTGTGTAATTATCGCTATCGGCTTCATCGCCCTGTATCATTTATGATTTATTTGTGTTGTGATAACATGTGTGTAATTGATTAAGGAATGTTTAATTAGTAATTGGACTCTATTATGTGTGATTTGATTCTTGATTTACACTTATAATTAGTTTTATATGGTGAATGTAAGGTAATTGAAATGAATTGATGTGCAAAATGCACATACTTTAAACTATGTAATTAGGGTTTTTATTTATTTATTTGTTGTTATTTTGGGGTATTTTATTACCTACTGGTTATGTTCGATTAGTCTAAATGGAGAATAACTGGTTTTGAGCTGGCATGGACAGTTAGAATTTCACACTTAAATTTAGGCCTTATTTCGTTTCTGTCCAATTCATCATTTCTTGAAACAAGTGCAGATTAAATTAAATTTTCTTTATTGTAGTGCATTTTTATGCTCCCTTAGCACCTTGAATTTCATATTCACAATGAATGCATTAGGTCTAAATGTATAAGTTTCATGAAAAGCTTAGATCTTAACGTGGAGATGGTTTATTGTTATTCCATACAGAACTTTGGAGATTTGACACTGGTGATAAATAGCAAAAAATTCTTCAAAGTGCGTTTCCATTTACATAGTTAACATTTTAGGTTACAAGGGGCCTTATGCAAATTGTCAGATTGGTCTAAACTCTGTCGTATTTTTATTAATGGGCTTTTCTTTTGTTTTTTGATTAAGTGAACTTAAGAAGTTCATGAAGTGGTCTCAAGTGTAAACTTCTATTTCCCCTTCAATTTACGTGATCAAGGATTGTAGTTATCAGGTTGAATGTTACATGCAAGAAACTACATAGTAGCTTTTGTAGATTTTTAGGCGATTGGTAATGGAGCATAATATGTCCTCTTTTTTTGGTTTTGCGGTGGTATTCATACTTCATAGTTTTTTGTTCCCATGTGGGCCTTGGAGGTTTTCGTTATCTTAGTCCTTCCACGTATGATGCCTGTACTCGAGCATCTCCTTTTTTGGCGTGTTTATAATAAGTACCTTTCTTATCCATTCTGGTAACATATATCACAGTCTGATTATCTACCTTTCATATTTCCATCCAAACTCATAGAAGTTGTCATCAAGGTGTGGGCTCTACTTTGGTAACCATTTTCTAAGTTCATCATCAGACATGCCACCAACAGACTGAGATTAGCAGACTTATTGGCGACATGCTGATGAGATTGAGCAAATGAAAACTCTACTTATATAAGTCTGACAGAGATCATATTTCTATAATAAGGAACTTGTCCGGTTTATTCAAATTACTGTATATGCTCATAGTGAGCACGTAGTCCAACAACTCCAACCAAATTGGAATTTTTGTGCTTTGCTTTAGATCTGATCTCTAGATCATAATGAAATCTCACCGATTTATTGTAAGCTAGACTACTTCTGAACTGCATAATTTGAACTCTATCTCTAAACGTTTGTGTTATGTGTATGAATAGTACTATGGTAGTGAGCCTCACTCTTACATCTTCCTTCATTTCAGTATTGCTTGGAGTTTGTGTTATTTCTGAATACCAATATTGTGTTCTTTGTGCAGCTGTGGTTTGTCTTTCTATTTCTTCGATTTTAGTTTTCTTGATGTAGATTTGTGCAGCCTGAAATGTTTTATATTAATGTATGCAGTTCCTTTTCTACTATCCCAGTTTAGCATTTAGATATTTAGTCATATTTCTCATAGTTTAGAAAAACCACCTGATAACTTCTTTCTCCATTTTCTCAAAAAAATTATGAGGTTTTATCTAATTATTTATTTTCGATTCAGCAAGCACGCCATCCTCAACTACTTCAGAACACTAGGGGACTTTATAAGATCAAAAGAGTACAGAAATGAGGTAATTCATGTGTCTTTAAAATTCTGATTTTGGTTTTTTTTTATATCCATTCACCCATTGTTTATGCTTATGTTTTTTTCCTTTCCCTTTTGAAAGACTAAGAGGATTCTAAAGTTACAAAAAATTGGGTTATGTTATTCCCTAGTCCCTAACAATTCCATCTTATCTCCGAGTACTGTAAAACAGTTGTTTTCTTTTTTTAGGATCCAAATCTTGTGCATCTATCTTTTATACCTTGAATACTTGTTTAGAACTCACCATCTATTATCTTCCATTATTGTACTTCTGGGTGCAACAATGACTTCTAATATATGATATAAACATGCAAGCATTGCGTGCTATCTTTGTAAATGATGTTATGTAAGTTAGCAGTTATACTATATGTATTTATTTTCATTATTATTTTCCCTCTCTTTTCATAAGTACTAAACTTTTTAGGCTACATACTTATCTGTAACTATAATTTATTTTACCGGTGCTACATGCTCGGGAATCTATGCCCAATAGTTAATGTTTATTCTAATGTGATACTTTGTTGGTGCAGCAGGGGCAGGGTAAGATGGGATGAAATGAATCTGGGTGAAATTGAAGCTAATAAACCTGTGAGGCAGAAAATAACAGAACCAAAGACTCCGTATCACCCCATGATTGATGACGATGGTTTGTTGTTCCCTTGTCAACTCTGTCCATGTTTATCGGGATCCTAAATAAATAATATGCAAATGTGGTTAGGTTTTTATTTATTTCATGCACTTCTATTTTTAATTTAATCCCCCCTCTCCCCACCTCTCTTTCTTTCATTTTCATCTGTTTTGTAGTCTTTCTATTTTATGCTTTTGTATGGATTCATTTTCAGCCTATCCCTTTTTTAGGATAAAGCACAATGTTGAGGTTTTATGTTTGTTTTCAATGACAAGTCTTAGAGAGTAGTTTAAAGGTGTTGCAGTTAGTCATTTTTGTATCAACGTGTAGTAGATTCTAGGTCCTCCCACTTCATTCTTATTGAACTAATGGAAGCATTATTTCATTAGAGAGCTTGTGGGTTTCAATATTGTCCATTGTCTTATGGGGTCAAACAGATAAATTTAACTGGTTGGAAAAGTTGTACTAATATTAGAATACAATTAAACATGTCGAGAAGTTTGTTTTTGCAATCTTTTGATACATAGAATACCATGATTTGGTCTTGAGGCATTCTATTTCCCCTTGAAGTGACTTCTTTGAATCTTCTTCGTTCATTTTAGCAAACCCTTGTGCTTCTCGATGCAAAAGTAGAAAGGGGAAGAGGGATTTCTTGTGGAAATTACATGAAGTCCATAAAGTTTAGTTCATTTTATAATGACTCATTATTGATCTTCTGCTACTTTTTGATGCTTTGCATTCTCACTTCTGCTGGTAGTTGCCAAGTTTACGCACTAATTTATACATATAAACTTTGCAACATTTACTTACAAATTGTTTATTTGAAAGTGCAAAAGCAAGAAGGTATTTCATAAAGTAACAACTGAACGGGAGCTGCGAGACTGTTATGTTTCTCAGTTGGTTTGGAATTAAGTTCTGTTGTTTGTTGAGCTCTTATTAGCTATTATGTTTGAGAGGTTTCTATTGTTGCAACAACTATGAGCTGAAATTGCTGATTATTGCAGGATCATTATCTCCTACATGCGTTAGTTTTGAAGAGGGTACTGGTGATGCTATGCATGCTGAAGCAATACGTTCTGCATTGAATGATGTGGCATCTTCTAGTAGAAATAACTCTCGGCGGTCCGGCTGGACATCATCCGAGGATGAGGCAGATGCCATGGATGAAGACGGTGAAGGTTCATTCCTGAACTCTTGCCCTTCAGTTTAATAATACTCCCTTCCTATTATAAGATACTTTTTAAAAGTCAATTTAAGAAATTTTCAAATTTAAAGTTCACATGATTGATTTAAGTTTTGAAACAATAAATTTATAGTACTTTTTAGGTAGTTTATGATATTCATAATTGTATTGATATAAACTAAATGAATTCATATTAATTTTGAGTTTGAAAATGTGTGAAATTGACTTTTAAAAAGTCAATATTGATGTTATAATTTGGAAAGGAGGTAGTACTACTCATATTACATATAAAATCACCAGTTTTCTATCAACTTCATAATTGCATTAAACATTCCTGTGTCTCATCTCCTTTTCTCTTCCTGTTCCATTTGTCCGATTGTGCAAGCAGAGGATGTATTATCAGGTTTCTTTTAAGGAAATTAACTGGGTCAATAGAACTATAGAAGATACTAAATAAGATTTGGCTGCCAATTATTATATCTTCATTTTAAGTGTTTAGAGAAGGTGTATGAGATAGACCTTGGATGAGTCTTATAAGATTTTGTCTGAACTTCAAATTATTGTTTGTACCGCATAGTTAGTTGATTCCTAAACCATATGTAGGCGTTCTCTAGTATTTAACTTTATACAATATTATTTATGCGTTCATTTTACACCTGGATGGTCAAAATTTGTTAGCTTTGGGTTCAGAGAAGAGAGAGAACTTTAGGGAGCAGAGGCGAGCCCACTATGACGAGTTTCGCAAAGTGAAAGAACTGAGAAGAAAGGGATCCTTAACTGAAGATACATCTGATGAGGATGAGACTGGCAACCAAAAGAATGGGAAATGTGATTCATCTTCAACATTAACAAGTGGGATAAAAGATGTAGACTATGAGGGAGGCGGTGATGCTGTTCAACCAACTCCACGGTCCGTTAATGGAAATTAGGGAGCTGTCAAAGCATACACTTCATAATGATGAATTGATTATTAGAGTGTCATCTTCAAGTTTTCATCATCCATCTTTTCTTTCCTTTGGTTTTTTTTTTTTCAATTTTCAAACTATACTGGTGGTATGATATGACTGAATATTTTTTCTTCTTGAATTACAGTTTTGCTTGTAAATATGGATTTTTCAATATGCCATAACTTGTGTGTCATTCTTTCCTTGTTCATTTCCCCCCTTCCCCCTCCCCCTCCCCCTTCTTTTTTTTTTTTTGTTTGTTTGGTGGGTTGGGGGTTGAATAGTGTGTTCTTCTCTCTTCATTCAAGAAACTGAGAAGTCATTGGCTTGTTTTTTCAGTAGCATGTCTTATTATTAGAGGATAAGAGAGGGAAAGGATAGAGAGAGGGGTTTGAGATAAAAAGGCTATCAATTCCGATCGAGTATCTACTTTGGATTTTGAGATACGCAGACACAGATGGATGATAAGCTCCATCTTCGCCCAACTACCTTTTAAGGCCACCAGCAGCAATAGAAAATCTCAAAATCTTGGAATTTATGAAAACCTCATCCATATTATTTCAGACAATTAAGGCTATGAGATCTGGTTCATTTGGCACCTGCGACTTTTTTTTATTATCTCAATTTGAGATTATTAATTTATTTTTTTAAGTTTAAAATTTATATGAATTCAATTATGAAAATTATAAATTATCATTATTACGATTTCCGGGTTTTAAAAAAGTCGGTTTGCCAACTTTTTTTTGTTGTTGCTGCAAAAATAAGTTGTATTTAATTCATTTGATGATAATATAAAGGACATTAAAATTTGATTCTAAACTAAATGTTTGGGACATATATAAATATATTGTTGAAATTTATAAATTTTACGCTGAACAGAAGAAATAAAAATTTAATTTGTTTTACCCATTGCATTGCAGCCACTAAATCAAGTTACAGCCCACCACTTTTCTAGTTGCTTGTACTCGGAGGCACACGTTTAAAACAACTTAAATCATACAAACTCCCATAATACATAGATATTACAAGAAAAAGAGGATAGGAAGATATATATATATATATATATATATATATATATATATATACTGATCTGTATATAAAGCGAAACTTTAAAGAGCGAATCAAAGATTTAACTGTCAGTTTTTGGTATCTATAATGACGGTTCGATCCGTCGCCATAGCCATGTAGTCTTTGGCGACGAATTCGAACCGCCGTCATGGTGCACTAAATGACGACGATTTGTTTTTAATTCACTTTTTACGCTCGCTTTAGAAATTTCTCTATATATATATATATATATATATATATATATATATATAATATCAGTTGGGTGGAGCAACATCGAGTTGGCGATCTTTTTTATCCGTATCATTATCATCAGCTCTTGTACTTTCGAACTGTGGAACCACCTGCATGCATTTAATTTTAGTTTTAAAACAAATGATTAAAAAAACAAAAGCTTCATTTAATTTATCACATGATAATATTTGGTAATAACCAGTATATATGCATGTAATATATTTATAATTAAGTAGGCAGTTGCAGGTGCAGGTGCAGGGAGCTAGGGATTAATTAGTATGTACAAAACAAACCTGATCTTGTGACCAAATATTGTAAGGCTTGTGGTGATGTAATAATCTTCTGTTTCTCTCGTCAATTCTGATTCTTGTCGAGTCCAAAATATCTGGTGATTAATTAATTAATTAATTACACATGCAAGAAATTAATAGGATAGGATAAATGTAAATTGAAGATAATAAAGAGATAATAATTAATTACCTGAGGTAGAAGAGTAGTAGTAGTAGTGTCTTCTTCTTCTTCTTGGAGGCATTGTTGTTGTTTGGTTATTCAAGTCAAGGGTTGAGTCAGAACTATCGGGTATATAACGGTCGAGAGGAGGAGGAGGAGGGGCAGAGGAGACATTATTATTATTTTGAAGGATGATAGTACGAACGAAGGATGCCTCCATTGAGTTCAAGAAGTTGACGTGTCTCTCGTTTGTCCAACCACACCTCGGCCTCCTAATTGATGATGATCCCCTACTAACCATCGCCGCCGGCCGACCACCTCTATTCCGATTTATTTTAGTCGCCGGAAATCCTTTTGCAACGGACATGAATTCCCAAATCCAATTCACAATTCGCTTGCGGCTTGGCTTAATTTTTATATATACAAGAGAAGAGCTTATCTTTTATTTAGTGGAGTAGTATTGTATTTTGGCCGCCCGCGATGCGATATTAAATGTAATACCCGAAGAGAGTATGGAAAGCTGTATACTCGCGGAGGTCAAAAGACAAGGACCATCTTGTTAGTTGCGACATCTACTCAATTTTTCTCTATATTTTTGCATGAAAAAACATAGATATTTTTATATGAATATCTCACGTAAATGTAAGATTTATTTATTATTAAATTAATACTAGAGAGATTATATAAAAATATTAATTTTATTTCTTCCGCCTTAAAAGTGTTTTTTTTATATATAGTTTTATTTTTAAATAAAAAATATATATATTATAAATATAAAGGATAAAGTAAATAACTAAATATTATATAAGCATTGGACGGTAGTGTCCTTTTTACACTATATATATTCTAAATACCAAAGAAAATATTTAAAATAAAAAAATTTATCGGAAAACAATTTGAGTATTTATTTATATATTGAAAACATTACTCCTTTCGTTTTGAGATTGACTTTGGTAATTAAATTAATTATTTTTAAAATTAATAATTAAACATATATAGTTAGATATTCAAAAAGAAAAACATCAAGATTAGTGCTAAATTTTATATAATTTATAATTTTTGTGTACACATATATATGTATATATATATATAAAAATTAATTTGATCATAAAATTAATATTAAAAAAAACTTTTACCTGGAGGATATAAAAGGGAGTGGAGTATTATAATTTAAGGGAGGGAAAGATATTTGAATCACAACACAAATATCATCATATTATATTATTATAAAGTCGTAAAGTGAAAAAGCATGGCGTTGGTAATTTGACAGTTAGATATTTATGAGAGTAGTTAACATGAAGTTCATTTTTGAGTAAATTGGTCAATTGATCAATAAATTATTGACACACAGGCGAAACTTTATATGTATCAACATTCTATTTGTCAATTGACCAACTTACCCCAAAAATAAACTTAAGGGAGATAATTAATTCCATACGATGGGGAGTGGGCCATGTACAGCTGATGTGGCCATTGATAGTTACTACTCACCTTGTCCTTGTGAGAAGAGCGAGTACCAGACTGACTTTTATCTACACATGCGACTACTTATAGGCTGAAAATATCTAAAGCCCACTAGATTTTATTTCTCAGATATTTTGGGGAGAATCCTTTCCAAATTCATAGATATTTCACTAATAATATACGTAACTATTTTTATATATAAAAGGCTTAAATATAATTTATTCTAAATTATATATCATATATTTCACTTTGGTTACTTATTTTTTAATTTTGTTAATTAGATGATTGAATTATTAATTTTTTTTAATTTCAACAATTGAGGCCGCTTACGTCGTAAATCACTTGACGTGATTATCTGAAAAAAGTATAAGAAGTTTTATGTGTATTTAAATAATAATATTTTCATTATTTATATAAAGTGATGAGTAGTTTTATTTTTTTTATACTACTAATAGATTGTGCTAAATGACATATTTACCCTTTCATTTTATGTACTATATCTTTTAAAAATATAAAAAATTATACATTTAATTTTTTTTTAAAGACAAAAATATTTCATTAATCATAATTCAACACAAATTTATTACGATACATAAAGATAACTCATTAAAAATTCGGATACAAATTACAAAAGGAAGTTATTTCGGGTATAATTCCAAGTCAAAACTCTTTATCTGACGATTCTAAACAAGTAGTACGAACAAATCCCATGTTTTCTGTCTATTCCCAAACAAAACAAAACAGTAAAAAACACTCCTTAGCTAGTTCCTAGTTAGCCTTACTATTTTTAATACTCCTTCCGTTCCAAATTAATTGTTTAATTTTGACTTTTTAAAATTAAATTGACCATTTTTAAAATTAATCTTTTTACTATTTTTGCTAAAATATAGGTGAAAAGATTATAACAAAAAAAAGTATATACAATTTATTACTAATCCTAATTTTTATAATTTTAGAAATATATTTATATATGCTTAATTATTAATTCTAAAAATAGTCAATTCGACTTAAAAAAATCAAAACTGAGCAATTAATTTAAGACGGAGGGAGTAATATTTTCACATAATAAATCGTGATTTGTTGATCAATGACTGGCAAAACCTACTCCTTTATTTAAAAATTGAGATATAACTCCCTCCCTATTATATTTTTCTTCTAATTTCATTATTATTAAACTAAATACTCATTATATTTAGAGATAAAAAAGAAGAAAAATATGTGCTAAATTTATGTTAAATTATAATTACGAAATATATCAATACATAGAATTAAATATAATTATAAGAGAACTCACTTATTACATACATATTCTCCAAAAGAGCTATTGTTAACTGGTAATTAAAAAAGCAATCTATTTAATATTCATAATATATAGGAGTATTATTTTGTTTTTGTAAATGAGAGACCCTTTCTTTCTATAAAATTGAGCAAGTAATAAAAAAGAGACGTGTTGCCTCTCAATTTGAAAGGAGTGGAATATCTGCCTCGCTTAATTTACTAGTCCATGGATGACGGCCTCTCTGGCCCCCATTTTGGCTTTGAACTTGGTACGACAAAAAGCCCATATATGATCTTGGGAACTTCACTCCCCCTGGATAACAAATAGTATGGGCTTTTACCACAAATTACTACTCCTTCGATCCCAGGATAAAAGTCCTTATTACTATTTTGGATAGTTCTATGTTAAATATCCACTTTCTTTTAATAACCAAAATTTTACACATTTTTTCCTATTATGTCCGTAGTATTAAATATCTCGTACTTTTCTTATTCTAATTCTCTCTCCATATTTAATAACATTATTATGAACAATTTTGTTATTTTATTCTTCTTCTTAATATGCGTGAAAAGTCCACCAGGACTTTTATCCTGGGACGGAGAGAGTATATAACAATGTCGCATGTACTTAATTAATAATTATGATGGACTACAGTTTAAACAAAAGAATCAGTGTTAATCAATTATTATATATAAAATCACGTTCAATGATGACGTCACTCATTTCAATTAATTGAAAAATTCGTTGAATTTACTCTTAATTAATTAAGAGTTAACTCAATTAATTTTTACTTCGGTCCATTCGATCTTTCTCTTCGACTTTCTCTTTTGTTTCGTCTTCTCCCTTAATTCAGACCTTATCTTCTGCCTCTAATTTCTCACGCGAGTTTAGAATCAATTCTCAATTTTCCAATCATTTACCAATGTCTTCATCTCCTCTATTCCTCTTCCACTTTCACATTTAATTTTTCTGTCATTATATATTTGTTTTGTTCCCCCTCCATCACTAATTTGGGTTGCTTTCCCCTGGGATTACGATTTGTACCACTTAGAAACTCAATCTCTTTATCTCATCCTCCTCCTCTATAATCCCATCTTTATCCAGTTACTTTAATCTCCTCCTCATATTCTATAACCATCATTTTTCTCTTCATTTTCTTCCATTTTCGGTCGATTTCTTTTTCAGATTTTTTGACTCTTTCCGTTCTTTGGTTTCAAGTATCAGATCTCTTCAAACCCCATTATCACAAACCTAGAAGTCTCACCGTCGTCGCATCTCATCCTCTCTTATTCCCTCTTTCAAACCCCAACTCTTCTCCTTCACCTTCGCTTCAATATTCCTTTCAGGGCCTCACTCTCAAACTCACCCGTCAATCCCTTTTTTTCCCCGCCATCCCCCTCGTCACTCTTAAACCCTTCACCGTCGTCGTTGCCACCAAGAAAGTTGTCGCCGAATTCAAGGACACCTCTAATGTCAAAAGCGTTGTTACCCTCACCCAAGATGACAACGGTCTCTCTATCTCCCACTCTCTTATTGCTTATATATACTCCATCCGTCCCATAAAAAAAGTTTCATTGCAAAATTTGCGAATGTTAAGTTGTTAATTTTCTGATACAGTAAAAATTTGTAAATGGGACTTTTTTTTGGGACAGAGGTAATAGAATTCATGTGCATGTATTTATATATTTTCAGTATAATGTAAGATTTGTTTGAGGTTTTCTTTTATAGGTCCAACAACAGTGAATGTTTAAGTTACTGGACTTACTCTCGAACCTCATGGGTTTCATTTAGTAAGTAAACTTGGTGTGAAGTTGTTGATTGTTATTATATTTTCTTAAAATCATATGTGATTCTTAAATTTTTATAATTATTTTGGTTGTTGTGTAGCAAGCATGAATTTGGTGATACCACAAATGGGTGTATCTCAACAGGTTGAATTTGATTGTGTTTTAACTTTTGAGATTTAATTGGTTGAAGTTTTGATTTTAGCTGTGTTTTGATTATTGATTTATTATATTAGATTTTATTGTTAGCTAGTGTTATGTTGTGATTTTTGGTTCAATTGCATTATTATATGGCCACATTTTAATCCTAATGGACACATGGTGCTCTTAAAGACGAAGTTCGACATGCGGGCGACCTGGGAAACATAATTGCTAATGCTGGTGGTAATGCACCTTCAACCCTATCAATTTTCTTAGGACAGATTGGTCTTGGAATCAGACTGAGTATGTAATTAATTGGCAATTTGGATTCTATTTGCATTGTAGTTTGCAAATAATATTCAGGATGTTTTTTGTTCCATGTTTACTCTGAAAAATAATAAGTTGGTAATTTAGCAGTATTGCGGTGATTATGTAATTATAACGTCAAACTTGAGAGTCAATCTTTATTATTGCCAATAAAAAGAGGATTCGTTCTGTGAATATTTTTTTAATTTTTTCAGAAAATAGGAACTTTTTTTTTGAATAGAGGGAGTATTTTGCGTATATATATTTTTTTATTTTGTGCTAAAACTCTTCACGTATGGTATGAAATATATGAAATTCGTGTGATTGCATGATTGTAAAAACTAAAAAGGACAGTTAGCAGCCTACTAATATAATGAACGACTCTTTCCAAGTAGGTTCATGATGCAGTTGCTTCCGTTTAGACCTGACAAAATATGGTTATGGGTTGGTTTTGATTTTCAAAATATGGTAAACCAACCATTTAAGAACTAAAACCATATTAACTATTTTTAATATGGATAATGTGGGTTGGTTATTGTGACACCCCCAAAATAGGTATACATCACCCATTCTGAGTTGTCAATACATGGTACAGAAACAACTACAACTTTATTATTACAACAGTAAAACTGTGAGTTTGAATACAAATATTATCTTCTAGACAATATCTATACCCAAATAAATCCTCATCACATTTATTGATACATTATTTTATAAAAATAGTGAGGACTACTAAACAACTCTCCCTAGAACCTTCATTCCATACCCACTGCATTTCGCTTATATTCTCGCCTCCCGAGAAGAAAAAATGGAACAAAAGAAAAGGCGAGCTCAACTAGCTCAAGAAGAATATTATGACTAAGATAATATACAACAAAATTATCGTTAGTCTTCAACAGGGAAAAATATAATAGAATACAATAGACAACAAGTTTTAAATCAATATTCGCAGCGGAAAATATTAATTCATAGAAGAGTTACGTAGAGGATGAAATCTACTAATGTCTATGAATTTAACAGTCCATCACAGTATTTTTATCCCTGTAACATCAATCAATGCACCTCTTGAATCATATATTCATCCTCTTGCACTTCTGTGCCAAGGATATTCATCAGTTGGTCATGTTCATCTAAACACCTGTTCATCTTTGCACTACGGGCCAAAGATATTCATCAGAAATCATTCATCTTTGCACTACAGGCCAAAGATATTCCATAATATCATCATTTAAGACTGAGGATGATGAAATATATATATATATATATTTTTTTTAAAGAAACGAATCCAGTGAAACAAAATGACAAGGATTAAGGATTAAGGATTCGTACTTTGTTTTATCCACGTCCAAAAATACCTCAAAAATAATCATAGTGGTGTAAAATTCAAGAATGATCAAAACATGGATACAATCAAAGCTAGTATCCACAATAGATATTTTAGACGAAAAGAAAAAATTTTCATTTTTCGATGAATAGGTCAGATTCGATGGAATGAAGATCTGAGTATACGTGAATAAGATCAGATATCGTGAATAGAATCTGACACCAAAAGTTCCAAATTTGATAAAAATTTCAGATCAATATTTCAAAGATAATGATATTGAAGAAATAATATCATTACTTAAAAAAATAATATCCCTTACCTCGGAAAAAGGCAAGATTTAACCTAGCGGAATCTTTGGATATAAGTTATAACTTGAACTTGCAATCAGTATAGCAATACTCAAAGTATACTCAAAATACTCACAAGAATAAGCTCGATAATATAGAGAGAAAACTTCATTTTCGTGTAATTTTTAATTCTAACCCAAGCACCTATTTATAGGAAAATGTTTAGAACACCAAAGCGAGAAAATTTAATATAATAATATTATATATATTACAATTTCTTACTTACACTTTGAATCATCTGAATTCAGCCACTTGCATGTGTTTAATGAGGCTAATCAACACAAAAAAACGTTTTTCCTATTTTAAATATTTTAAACTTCCAAAAATCAATTATTTTGGCTTCTTGAACTTCAATAATTCATAATAAATAGCTCTTTTATCGAAAAATCGAATCTCGCGTGTTTTTATAGGAAATTCAATTCTCTACAACTGAGTAAGAAAGTTTTTCCAAATTCCCAACAAAAATGACCGAAATCCATAAACGAAGCGATTTTTCAAAGTTATAATCAAATTTCAAATAATAAATGGGTCCATGTACATGTTTAACATGTTTTAAACATTTATTGCAACAAAAATACTCTTTCTCCTCGATACTCAGATATCACACATTCATTGTAAAATACCACCATTATTATATTATTAAAAATATAATAATATATTTAAATGAATTATTTTATCGAGAAAAAGATAAAATTTTAATTTTCAACAATTGTCACATTAAAAATTTTCTCCATCTATATCCATATAAAATCAATATTTTCCTCATCATATGAATCAATAATTAATTATTCACAAATAATATTCTGTAATTACAATATCGATAACCAGCAGGTTAAAGGAAAGAGGGCTTTCAATAAGAATTTCTCCTTACCTACAATTAGGTAACCAAACCTCTCCTTAGACAAAACTTTCTAGACATTGCCAATAATGTTATTTAATAATATTATTGAGATAATATGAATTATTGCTTCGATAATGAAAAAAATTGTGTAATGACAATTATTGAAACAACAACAATATAAAATATCAACGCAAAGAATTATTGAATCAATAAAATAAAATATCGAATAAGTAATTATCTGTAACCATTATTGAGTAGTGCCTTCACGTAAGAATCAATAATTGGTGCAATCAGTGTCTTCTTGTGCAACAACGCCAGACATCGTGTTTTAACCACCGGGTATTCCAACAATTGTAAACTAAGAATAACTACGCCGTTATTTTTAAACAACTTATTTTTTGTCGTTTTTTCCTCCAATCGCTTTTCAGTTATGGGGCCCACACATGTCATCTACTGGTGTCGCATACGAATATTCCCGAAAGATTTAATATTCCACGACCAAACGAATATTCAAAACAATAATGAATATTTTATAACCATTTGCTTATTTTGAAATACTTGCGTATTTTACCCATAACTATCCACATTAATCAAATCAACCCTTACTATTTCAAAATAATAAATAGAGGAAATTTCATTTTATTAATAAAAAGTCGAGGTCTTACAACCTCCCTCCTTATGAAATTTCGTCCTCGAAATTGGACGTACGACGACTGGTGTGTTTGAAAAGATGAGGATACCTCACTTTCATTTCCGCTTCCAACTCCCGTGTCATTTCCTCTATAAGCATGGTTTCTCCACAAGACTTTAACTTGTGGTACAACCTTCGTGTGTAGGACATACTCCTTTCTATCCAAGATCTTGACAGTGTACCTCCTCACACGTTAAGTCTTATTATCTCGTCCTGGTTCTAACTCAATAACGTGGTTCAGGTCTTTCACATATTTATGAAGTACAGATATGTGAAACACATTATGAACACGAGACATACTCGGAGGTAACGCGAGTCTATAGGCTACATTACCTACTCGGTCAAGAATTTGAAATGGACCAATAAATCGTGGATTGAGCTTTCCTCTCTTCCGAATCTTGTAACTCCCTTCCGTGGGGCAAACAGCAACAATACGCGATCCCCTATACTAAATTCCACGCCCTTTCGATGAAGATCCGCATAACTCTTTTGTCGATCCCGTGTCGTTTGTATACGTTGTCGAATCATTTGGATCTTTTCGGTGAGTCATACGTCTTAACTTCGGGTCCCAACAATGCTTCACCCACCTCATCCCAACATATCGAGAAGCGACACTTTCGTCCATATAATGCTTCAAATGGAGCCACACCTATACTTGCTCGATAAGCTGTTGTTGTAGGAGAATTCCACCAATGGTAAATACTTATCCTAACCGCCCTTGAAATCTAGGACACGAGTCTTAATAAATCTTCAAGAGTTTGAATAGTCCTCTCGATTGTCCGTCTGTTTGAGGATGGTATGCCGAATCAATCTTAAATCCGTGCCCATAGCTTTTTTGCAAGCTAACCCAAAATCTTGAAGTGAATCTTGGGTCACGATCAAAACTATGGATCTTGGCATGCCATGCAATCTCAAAATCTCATTTACGTACATTTGAAAGCAAGACGTTCGAGGAATAAGTCTCCGTGTCGGCAAGAAATGAAAGCGGATTTGGTTAATCTATCAACAATAACCCAAATAGCATTGATGCCTTGAGAAGCTGTAGGAAGACCCGAATGTAAATCCATAGTAATGTGTTCCCACTTCCATTTCGGAATCTCAAGTGGTTGCAACGGACCCTTTGGCACTTGATGCTCCACCTTTACACGTTGACAAGTTAAACACGTTGAGATAAACTTTGCAATCTCTCTCTTCATATTGCTCCACCAAAATGTACGTCAAGATCACGATACATTTTGGTACTTCCGAGATGAATTGAAAATGGTGTATTGTGTGCCTCCATCATGATTTTGTACTTCAAATCGTAATCGTTAGAACACAAAGTCCGGAGGTGGACTCGAAGTATTCCTTCTTCATCAATTCTCGCTTCCTAATAGCACCTTCTGCACTTTCTTCTTCATACGCATCGGCTCCGGCTCAAGTTTGGCTCGAAAGCAACCTTAACTTTTCTATTAAAGTTGGCTCTGTCGTATATTTGACATCATCGCTTTTCGTTCTCGCATATGATCTTCTACTCAACGCGCTACGCCTACCACGTTCGCTTTTCGAGGATGGTATTGAATAGTGTGATCGTAGTCTTCAATAGCTCGAGCCAACGTCATTGCACGCCAAGATGTTAAGTTCTTTTGAGTGAAGAAATATTTAAGGCTTTTATGGTGCGAATATATCTCCACTTTCTCCCCATATAGATAGTGCCTCCGGATCTTTAATATGAAACGATCACGCTTAACTCTAGATCATGAGTAGGATAATTCCTCTCATATTCTTTAAGTTGTCATGAGGCATAAGCTATGACTTTCCCACGTTGCATGAGAACACATCCTAACCCTTTTGCTCATCGCATTGTAGATAACAAATCCATCCGAACCGGATGGTATTGTTAGAACAGTGCCGAAATAAGTCTCTCTTAAGCTCTTGGAAACCCTTACTCGCATTCTTATTTCTAAGCGAATTTTGTATCCTTCCGAAGTTAGTGGGTTAATGGAGTAGCGATTCGAGAAAACCCTTCCACGAATCTCCGATAATAACCAATTTAAGCCCAAAAAGCTACGTCTTGATCCAACCGAACTTGGTTGCTCTAACTTTGTATTGCTTCAATCTTCGCCGGGTCAACAGATACTCTATGTTTTGACACCACGTGCCCAAGGAATGCTACTTCCTCAAGCCAAAACTCGCATTTCTTCAACTTAGCATATAGCTTGTTTTCACGAAGCCTTTGGAGTACCAAACTTTTCAAATGGTGTTCATGATCTTCACGGCTTTTGGAATATATGAGGATGTCATCAATAAAGACAACAACGAATTTATCCAAATATTCTTTGAATACTCGATTCATCATATCCATGAAAGTCAGCAGGAGTATTAGTCAATCCAAAAGACATGACTAGGAATTCATAATGCCCGCATCGAGTTCTAAAAGCGGTCTTTTGAATATCCTCGCCTAATCTTCAAATTGATGATATCCGAACTAAGATCGATTTTGAAAAGAATTGTGCTCCTTTCAGAATTTGGTCAAACAAGTCATCAATACGAGGTAGAGGATACCTATTCTTGATAGTGACATGGTTCAATTCTCGATAGTAATACAAAGTCGCATACTCCCCGTCTTTCTTCTTTACAAATAAAACAGGAGAACCCCGAGGAGATGTACTTGGGGACGAGTGAAACCAATGTCCAACAACTCCTCGTAGTTGGACCTTTAACTCTCGAAGTTCAATAGAGCCATTCGATATGGGGTTTTAGAAATGGGCTTTGTCTGTGTTCAAGATCAATAAAGAATTCAACTTCACGTTACGGGGTAGACCGGAAGTTCTTCAGGAAATATGTCAGGAAAGTCAATAACAACAGGAATATTATTCAAATTTGACGTGTCCTTATTCAGATCCACAACATGGGCTAAGAAAACTTGACATCCGTTTTTCAATAAACGAATAGCTTTATGATTAGATATGACAGTGATTGATTTTAATGGTTTAGTTGCTTGAATTCGTACAATAGGTTGTTTAGGAATATGAAAACTAACAACCTTACGAAAATAATCAATTTTGGCATGATGAGTAGTTAACCAATCAATCCCTAAAATCACATCAAAAGCAAGTATCTTTAAATAGATAAGGTCAACAGGTAAGATAAGGGTGCCAACTTGGATTAGACAAGTTATAAACAGTGGATGTGATGAAAGTTTCTCTAACGGAGTTTCCACAGATAGAGTCAAAGTCTAATTTTTTTTGAGTCAAATTTAAGCGTTGAGCACAAGTAGAGAGATAAATGAATGGGTAAGACCCAGATCTAGTAAAGTATAAACTTCACAAGAATTTATAAATATTTTACCCGTAATCACCTTGTTTAGTTCCTCGCATTTTGACCGGTCACAACAAACGCTTCTTTCAGAACCGTTGACTTTTGATTTTTCCGGGACGATCTTTTGAGTCACCGTCTCCTCATTGAACTAGGTTTTTCGCTACCGCAATCTCGAAAGCGATATGTCCTTCCTTTCCACAATTATAAGATACAGGAATCTGTTGTGGGCGGTTTGGATCGATATGTCCTCTTTCGCGATTTATAGATATGATGGGTGGTCGTTTCTCTCCTTGGAACCGATTCTTCTTTGCACCGTCGTCTTCACATAGTCGTTGTTGAATCTTCTCTTTTTAAAATCTCCTCTTTACTCGCTTCTTCTATTTTCATGGCCATGATTACCACCAGAGTGGTTACCATTTTTGTCCGCCTTTTTCTTTCTCCACTAGTTATTGTTGTTTTGTTTACTGCTATCTTCGGTATGATCCTGATTGTGGTACATCGGTTGACCGTATACTCGTTATCTCGCTTTCTAACAATTGAGCCCTATTAACAACATCTGAATAGAGAGAAAATTTATGAGAAATGAGATCTTGACGTATCTTGGGATTTTAAACCTCTAAGAAACATCCGCGTCATACATTCTAAGAAACATAATATTATTTTTTTTGGGTGGGGATGGGTGGGGGGTGGGGTGGTGGTAAGAGGTGTATACATAATCACATAATATTATTTTTTTGGGTGGGGGTGGGGGTGGGGGTGGGGTGGGGGGTAAAGGGTATATCATAATCACATAATATTTTTTTTTGGTGGGGTGGGGTGGGGTGGGGTGGGGTGGGTGCGTGGTGTGGCTTGGGGTGGGGTGGGGATGGGTGGTTGAGCTTCTTGAATATATAAATATGGATGGAAAGAATTTTTGATTTGGATTTGGAATAAAATATGGGTCGAAAAATGGTTAACCGGGTTGGAACTATATTTCTTTTTAAAAATATTGTTCCAAACTTTAACCAACCCAAATAAAAAAAAAATAGTTAACCAACCCATTTGGTTCCAGTTAATATGGGTTGACCCGACAGTTAACCAACTATATTGCCAGATCTACTTCCGTTCCTTTTGACAATGTATTAAAATAAATTATCTTACAATATTGATTTGAGTTGGAGCTAAATGTATGCAATATATTTTCAGTGCGTTTAGTAAAACAGTGGTTGTGATGACCATTCATATTGCCTTGAAATTAGATTTTTCGATGAGAATATCTACTAAATAAATTTTTTGTTGATATTATTATATGTGTTATGTGATTTAGGTCGATTAATGACCTAGTTTACGTGTTACGTGATTATGTATGAGTGTTGGGAGTTTTTGGGAAAAAATAAATTTTTCTGAGAAAAACGCTAAAACACTATTCCTAAAACGCAGAAAATGCTAATAAACGTTCTTTTTTAAAAATTTTGAATTACGTCATATCGTTTGTTTAAGGAGAGATGAAATCTCTAATTAAAACTTTTTCGGAAAAAAGCCGTAAAAACACTATTCACGCTAAAAACGCATTTTTTTGATTTTCGTAAAAACACTATTCACGCTAAAAATACTATTCACTATGAAGACTTTTTTTGGGAGTCAATAACATAAAATTAATTTGATTCTTCTATTTTTACGTGTTATAGATCTATTTATAATGGTTTCTTAAATTCATAAATTTCATATTCTTAAACTAAATTGTAATATATCCTTTTTTTTATTCTTATTTCAATTCAAATGATGAATTCATTTGAAATTAAACTAATTATTATCATTATAAATATTTTTATTTAAATATGTCATATTTAAAATTTGTGTGATAAGTATTTTTTAAGCTTTCCCGTGACTTTGCACTAGTTATTAAGCTTGTAATATTTATAAGTTTAATAATTCATACAAAATACGAATAAGTTTTAAAAATTACATATTAGATAAAATTTTAAAAACAACATATTTGAGCTTAATATTTATAATAACAATAATGTATACCTCTTCAGATAATATTGATAAATATTTTTATACGATAAAATTATCACTTCTAAAAAATAGTTGATCTAAAAGATTGTTGATAAATGATACATACTAAACTTGTATTAATAAACAAACACATTATCTTTAAATTTATATGTTTTTTGAGCGGTGTATATAAATAAAAACTAGGGTTAAGTTCAGATGACCACATGGGGTTTGAGCGGTTTCCCACTTAATCACCTGTTGTCAGTAAAGCTACATTTAAACTCCCGACTTTTTGAGTTGAAGTGAAAACGTTACCTTTTCCATCCAAATTAATCGTGCGTGCATGTCAGACGCCAAAAACGCGTGAAAAGAGGGTGTAACAGTACAAAAAACTAGAAAATATCTAAAATACCCTTCTTCTTCCTCTTGGCTTTTAAAAACATTCCTTTCCTCTTATTCTCCCTTCAAACCCACTCTGATTCTCGAGCTATCTCTCATAATTTCATTTCAGTTTTATATGTAGGGCTAGAGAGAGGCGAGCGATCGTGGTGAATATAAATAAAAATTAGGATTAAGTTCAGATGACCACCTGGGGTTTGAGCGGTTTTCCACTTAACCACCTGTAGTCAGTAAAACTACATTTAAACTCCCAACTTTTTGAGAAGTGAAAACGTTACCTTTTCCATCCAAATTAACCGTGCGTGCATGTCAGACGCCAAAAACGCGTGAAAAGAGGGTGTAACAGTACAAAAAACTAGAAAATGTCTAAAATACCCTTCTTCTTCCTCTTGGCTTTTAAAAACATTCCTCTCCTCTTATTCTCCCTTCAAACCCACTCTCATTCTCGAGCTCTCTCTCATAATTTCATTTCAGTTTTATATTTAGGGCTAGAGAGAGGCGAACGATCGTGGTGAATATATATATATATATATATATATATATATATATATATATAGGAAATGATCAATAGCAAGTATTTGCTATGGATGAAAAATGGGCAAATAGCATCATAACCGTCCATTGCAATAATTAAGGGCGCAAAGTAAAAAATAAAACACGCCTTCCGCTAGTTGAAGCAGCGAAACTTGAAAAATAATAATGCAAATACGCTAGACGAACAAGCGGAGGCTAAAAAAAGATTTCAATCCCCAAATTACCCCCCACCCCACCAAATGTGACAAAGACTCTGGTAATCCTCTGTAACCAAGGGAAACAATGTCACGATAAGCCTCTGTTCCATTTGGAAATGTGGACTCCTCGTCTAACAGAGACAATAACCCCAATGGTTTCTGCATGAAAGGCAAGAAAAGAAAGCTGAAGGATGTGCATTACATATATACACTTGTCATAAACAGCAGCAGGTCAAAGACTTGATGAAAATCATTAACAACTTATATTATGTTCATTGTCAACTTGATACCGTCTATCATAGAAGAGACATAGTGAGAAAAAACAGACAGACCTTTTGTGACGCTCCCAAAATAGGTATACAACACCCATTCTGAGTCGCCAAATACATGGTACAGAAACCAAACTACAACTTCAATAATACAATTGTCGGCAAAATACGACAACACACACATCATCGTGAGTTTAAATACAAATATTGTCTTCTAGACAATATCCACACTCAAATAAGTCCTCGTTATAATTATTCAAATACTATTTTACGTAAATAGTGAGGATTTGCTAAAACATCTTTCTAGAACCATCACTCCGCACTCGACTAGTTCCTCGCTATGTTCTCACATCCTTAGAAAATGGAACAAAAAGGAAAAGTGGTGAGCTCAACTAGCCTAAGAAAGAATATTATGACTAAGATAATATACAAAAAATTATTGTTAGTCTTCAACAGGAAAAATCGATAAAAATATAATAGCCAACAAGTTTTAGATCAACAACTGCAATGTAAAATAAAGAATCCATTGAAAGAGTCAAGAGAGAATGAGTTCTACTATCTTCTAAGATTTAAAAGTCCATCATCAATATTTTATCCTCGTAATAATAATCAATATACATCTTTATTCAAATATTCATCTTTTCACTATGTGCCAAAGATATTCATTTGTATCACCAATTGGTCATGTTCATCTTTGCACTACACGGCCAAAGTTATTCATCGATTAATCATTTATCTTTGCACTAAGGTGCCAAAGATATTTAGTAATATCATCATTTAGGATCGAGGATGATGAAAAAAATATTTTAAAGAAAACGAATCCAATTGAAACGGAAGGACAAATAGTAAGGATTCAGATAACGGTTTATCTAAGATCAATAATACTTCATAAATACCAATTTTGAAGCAGTAATTCAAAATAAAGATCAAAACATGGATACAATCAAAGATAGTAACCATAATAGACATCTTGGACAAAAAGAAGAAAATTTCATTTTTAGGTGAATAAGATCAGATTCGTGATGAATAGTCAGATATCGTGAATAAGTAACCTTGACACAAAAAGTTCCAAATTTGATAAAATTCAGATCAATTCTTCTAAGATAATGATATTGAAGAAATAATATCATATATGAAAAAATAACATCCCTTACCTCAAAATATCAAGATTTCCGATCGGGAAAATCCAGATAAGGTCAAGGAAACTTGCAACCGATGAATAGAAACTCACAAAGTATCTAAATACTCACAAAATACACTCAATAATCTAGAGAGAGAAAGAGAGAACTTGTTTTCGGTGTGATTTTCAATTCTAACTTAGCCTCTATTTATAGGAAAATGTTAGCAGACTTGACCAAGAACCCCGATGGCTTTACTCGCTACTATTCCCACCCACCACATTTGAAATAAATTCAACACATTTCTCCACCAACCACAAGTGGAGCCCACTCAATTCTAGAATTTTCCACCAAAATCATTTATAAACCTAATTTACAATCACCACCTCTTAAATTCATAACAAATCATACGCTCATTTTTAATTCGGTTCAAAATTTGTGGACATATACTCAACTTATATATGTATAACATATCCAAAAAATTACAACGATCCAACTAGTCGATTAAAATTATAACTCACACAATATATCTCAAAACTTTGGTTTAATTTTTAATACCTTCATTCCAACAAAAAATACCGATACAACACCTCAACATTAACTCCTTCATTTTTAACCACAATAAATATATCCAACATTTATATCCACATAAAATAAATATTTTCTTATCATATGAATCAATAATTAATTATTCACAAATAATATTACGTAATCACATTTACGACAACAAAGTTATTTCAGAAAGAGGTGGCTTTCCAATAAGAATTTCTCCTTATCATGCCAAGCAATTAAGGTGACCAAACCTCTCTCCTCGATGTAACTTTCTAGACATTTCCAATAATGCTATCTAATAATATTATTCAAATAATATGAATTATTGATCCGATAATGGGAAATATCATGCGTTGATAATTATTGAAACAACAATAATATAAAATATCAACGCAAAGAATTATTGAATCAATAAAATAAAATATTGAACAAAGAATTCATCGTAATAATTATCGAAAGTAAAGGCCTTATTACGTAAGGATCAATAATTCATCAATATCAAAATTAATGCCAGCCACATCAGATTTTAACCAACGGTATTCCAACAAGTTGTTAATGGTAAACAACTACGCTCGTTATTTATAAAAACTCAAACTTGTCGCTTTCTTCTTCCGATGCTTATTACAATTATGGGGTCCACAAACGATCGCATCGGTTGCATTTAATATTCCCCACAACAAGAATATTCCACGACCAAACGAATATTCCCCGACAACAATGATTATTTTATAACCACTGTGCATATTTTGCAAAATTTGCACATTTCACCCATAACCGTAGAGAATTATATCAAATTAACACCTTATTATTCATAAATATAATTAGAGGAAATTCGATTTTATTTATAATAAGTTGGGGTCTTACAACCTCCCCTCTTTATGAAATTTTGTCCTCGAAATTCACATATAATGCACAGTGTTTCAAAAGGTGAAGATACCTCGCTTTCATTTTTGATTCCAACTCCCAGGTCATTTCTTCAATAAGATGGTTTCTCCATAAAACCTTAACTTGTGGTATAACCTTGGTGCGTAGGACATGCTTCTTTCCTATCCAAGATCTTAACAGTACTTCTTCGACGTTAAATCTTCTTGGCTATCTCGTCTTCGGTTCTAACGCAATAATATGGTTCGGGTCTTTCACATATTTACGAAGAATGGATATGTGAAAACATTATGAACACGAGACATACTTGGAGGTAATGCGAGTCTATAGCCACATTTCCTATTCGGTCAAGAATCTCAAATAGACCAACAACTCGTTGATTGAGATTTCCTCTCTTCCCAAATCTTGCAACTCCTTCCACGCCGCAACACGTAATAATACATGATCCCCAATATTAAATTCCACGTCTTTTCGATGAAGATCCGCGATAACTTTTTTGTCGATCTTGTCTTGCTTCAGATACGTTGTCGAATCATTTGGATCTTTTTCGTAGTCATGCGTATTAATTCTCGGTCCCAATAACGTTGCTTCTCCACTCCTCCCAAAGATACTTTGGAGAACGACACTTTTCGTCCATCTAACGCCTCAAATGGAGCAATGCTTATACTTGCTTTGATAACTATTGTTGTAGGAGAATTCCACCGAGTGTCAAGTACTTATCCTAACTTCCTTTAAAATTTAGGACACAAAGTCTTAATAGATCTTCAAGGGTTTGAATAGTCCTCTCCGATTGTCCGTCCGCTTTGAGGATGGTATTAAATCAATCAGAATCTGCGTGCCCATAGCTTTCTCGCAGCTAAGCTAACCCAAAATCGTGAAGTGAATCTTGGGTCACGATCCGAAACTATGGATACTTGGCATGCCATGCAATCTCACAATCTCATTCACGACATACGAGCAAGTCGTTCAAGCGGAATAAGTCTCACGATTGGTAAGAAATGGGTAGACTTGGTTAATCTATCAACAATAACCCAAATCGCATCTATGCTTTGAGAAACTTTGGGAAGACCAGAATCTAAATCCATAATAATGTGTTCCTACTTCCATTTTGGAATCTCAAGTGGTTGTAATGGACCCTTTGGCACTCGATGCTCCGCCTTTACACGTTGACAAGTTAAACACCTCGAGATAAACTCGCGATCTCTCTCTTCATATTGTTCCACCAAAATGTATGTTTCGAATATCATGATACATTTGGTACTCCCAGATGGATTACAAATGGGGTGTTGTGTGCCTCCATCATGATTCTATGCTTCAAGTCGTAATCGTTAGGAACACAAAGTCTGGAGTTGAATCTAAGTATTCTTCTTCATCGATTCTCGCTCGAATAGCTCCTTTGTACTTTCTTCTTCATACGACGACACCCGTGTCCGAAGCTCGAGCAGCAACTTTAACCTTATCGATTAAAGTCGGTTCTACTCAGATATTCGCCATCATCATGTGGGTCCCTAGAGTCTTTAATTTTACCTCCATCCTTTGCAAGTCATACAGAATGGGCTCTGCATTAACAATATCACACCAGATTTCGCGATATGATCTTCTACTCAACGCGCAACCTCACTACGTTCGCTTTTCGGGATGATATTGAATAGTGTGATCGTAATCTTCAATAGTTCAAGCCAACGTCGTTTGTCGCATGTTGAGTTCTTTTGGGTGAAGAAATATTTGAGGCTTTTATGGTCCAGATAAATCTCCACTTTCTCCCTATACAAGTAGTGTCTCCAAATTTTCAACGCTGAATATTTAATGTCGCTAACTCTAGATCGCTTAGTAGGATAATTCCTCTCATATTCTTTTGAGTTGTCGTGAGGCATAAGTTATGACTTTCCCATGTTGCATGAGAACGCATCCTAACCCTTTTGCTCAAGCATCGTCAGATATAACAAATCCATCCGTATCGGATGGTATTGCGTAAGCAAAGCCGAAATGAGTCTCCTCTCGAGTTTCGAAACACTTTTCGCATTCCTCGCTCCATATAAATTTTGTATCTTTCCGAAGTCAACTCGAGTTAAGCTGAGTAGCGATTCGAGAAAATCCTTCCACGAATCTTCGATAATAACCAATTAAGCCCGTAAAGCAACGCGACTTCGATCACCGACTTTGGTTGCTCCTAACTTTCAGATCGCTTCAATCTTGGCCGGTCGACAGATACTCCATTTTTTGACACCACGTGCCCAAGGAATGCTACTTCCTCGCCGTAACTCGCATTTCTTCAAATTTTGGCATAAAATTTGTTTTCAAGCCTTTTCATATCGTACTTCAAATGGTGTTCATGATCTTCACGGCTTTTGGAATAGATGAGGATCTCATCAATAAAGACAACAACAAACTGATCCAAATATTCCTTGAATACACGGTTCATCATATCCATGAAAGGCATGAAAAGAAAACTGAAGGATGTGCGTTACATATATACACTTGTCATAAACAGCAGCAGGTCAAAGACTTAATGAAAATCATTAACAACTTATATTATGTTCACTGTCAACTTGATACCATCAATCATAGAAGAGACATAGTGAGAAGAAACGGACAGACCTTTTGTGACGCCCCCAAAATAGGTATACAACACCCATTCTGAGTCGCCAAATACATGGTACAGAAAGCAAACTACAACTTCAATAATACAATTGTCGTCATGTAAAATACCAAGAACACATACTGTGAGTTTAAATACAAATATTGTCTTCTAGACAATATCCACACTCAAATAAGTCCTCGTTATAATTATTCAAACACTATTTTACAGAAATAGTAAGGACTGCTAAAACATCTTTCTAGAACCATCACTCCGCACTTCGACTAGTTCTCCGCTATGTTCTCACCTCCCGAGAAAAATGGAACAAAAAGGAAAAGGGTGAGCTCAACTAGCCTAGTAAAGAATATTATGAATAAGATAATATACAACAAATTATCGTTAGTTTTCAACAGGAAAAATCGATAAAATATAATAGCCAACAAGTTTTAGATCAACAACTCATAATGGAAACAACAATCCATTAGAAGATTCTAAGTAGAGAATGAGTTCTACTATCTTCTAAGATTTAAAAGTCCATCATCAATATTTTATCCCCTCAGAATAACAATCAATATACATCTTTAATCAAATATACATCTTTGCACTATGTGCCAAAGATATTCATTTGTATCACCAATTGATCATGTTCATCTCAACACTGCTCATCTCTTGACTACTACAGGCTAAAGTTATTCATCGCTTAATCATTTATCTTTGCACTACACAGTCAAGATATTTAGTAATATCATCATTTAGGACTGAGGATGATGAAAAATATTTTAAAGAAAATGAATCCAGTGAAACGGAAGGACAAATAGTAAGGATTTGTATAACAGTTTATCCAAGATTAATAATACTTCATAAATACCAATTTTGAAGCAGAATTCAAAAATAAAGATCAAAACATGGATACAATCAAAGATAGAAACCATAATAGATATCTTGGACAAAAAGAAGAAAATTTCATTTTTCGGTGAATAGTACTGTATTCATGAATAGTGCCGTATACGTGAATAGTAATCCCGACACAAAAGGTTCTAAATTTGATAAAAATTCAAATCAATACTTTGGCATAATGATATTGAAGAAATAATATCATATATGGAGAAAATAACATCCCTTACCTCAAAATATCAGTACTTCTAATCGGAAAATCGGTATAAGACTGAAGGAAACTTGCACTGATGAATAGAAACTCACAAAATATCTAAATACTCACAAAATACACTCAATAATCTAGAGAGAGAAAGAGAGAAAACTTGTTTTCGTGTGATTTTCAATTTAACTTAGCCTCTATTTATAGGAAAATGTAGCCGACTTGACCAAGAACTTTGATGGCTTTTACTCGCTACTATTCCCACCCACCACATTTGAAATAAATTCAGCACATTTCTTCACCAACCACAAGTGGGGCCCACTCAATTCTACAATTTTCCACCAAAATCATTTATAAACCTAATTTACGAATCACCACCTCTTAAAATTCATAAAAATCATACGTTCATTTTAATTCGGTTCAAAATTTATGGACATATACTCAACTTATATATGTATAACATATCCAAAAATTACAACGATCTAGCGGTCGGATTAAAAATTATAACTCACACAATATATCTCAAAAAACACTTGTTTAATTTTTTAATACCTTCATTCCACAAAAATCTTGACAAAACACCTCAACATTAACTCCTTCATTTTTTAACCACAATAAATATATCCAACATTTATATCCACATAAAATAAATATTTTCTTATCATATGAATCAATAATTAATTATTCACAAATAATATCTGTAATCACATTTATGACAACCAGGCCGTTCCCAGGAAAGAGGAGGCTTTCCAATAAGAATTTTTCCTTATTGGCGCGCAATTAGGTGACCAAACCTCTCCTTGACAGAACTTTCTAGACATTGCCAATAATGCTATCTAATAATATTATTCAAATAATATGAATTATTGATCTGATAATGGGAAATATTGTGCAGTGACAATTATTGAAACAACAATAATATAAAATATCAACGCAAACAATTATTGAATCAATAAAATAAAATATTAAGCAAGAACTATTGTAACAATTATTGAGTAGTGCCTTTAACACGTAAGGATCAATAATTCATCAATATCGCTGCATCCACGCCAGACATCAGATTTTAACCATTGGGTATTCTAACAGTTGTTAATCTGTAATAACTACGTAGATTATTTATAAAAACTCAAACTTGTTATTTTCTTCATCCAACGAGTTATTCATTTATGGGCCCACAAATGATTTACTGGCCATACTAATATTCCCGACAACAAGAATATTCCACGACTAAAACGGATATTCCCGGACAACAATGATTATTTTATAACCACTTGCATATTTTGCAAAATTTTCACATTTCACCCATAACCAGAGAATTATATCAAATTAACACCTTATTATTCACAAATATAATTAGAGGAAATTCGGTTTTATTTATAATAAGTTGGGGTCTTACAACCTCCGCTCCTAATGAAATTTCGTCCTCGAAATTCACATACGTACCTAGTATTTCGAAAAGGTGAGGATAACTCGCTTTCATTTCTGATTCCAACTCCCAGGTCATTTCTTCAATAGCATGGTTTCTCCATAAAACCTTAACTTGTGGTATAACCTTCGTGCAGTAGGACATGCTCTTTCCTATCCAAGATCTTAACAGTACTTCTTACGACGTTAAATATTCGGCTATCTCGCCCTGGTTCTAACAAGATAATATGGTTGGTCTTTCACATATTTACGAAGCATGGATATGTGAAAAATATTATGAACACGTAGACATACTTGGAGGTAATGCGAAGTTCATAGGCCACATTTCTATTCGGTCAAGAATCTCAAATAGACCAACAAATCGTGGATTGAGATTTCTTTCTTCCCAAATCTTGTAACTCCCTTCTATGGTGCAACACGTAACAATACATGATCCCCAATATTAAATTCCACGTCTTTTCGATGAAGATCCGCATAAATCTTTTTGTCGATCTTGGCCGCTTGTATACATTGTCGAATCATTTGGATCTTTTCTATAGTCATGCGTATTTAATTTCGGTCCCAACAATGTTGCTTCTCCCACCTCGCCCCAAAGATATCGGAGAAACGACACTTTCATCCATACAACGCCTCAAATGGAGCCATTTATACTTGCTTGATAACTATTGTTGTAGGAGAATTCCACCAAATTGGCAAGTACTTATCCCAACTTCCTTTAAAATCTAGGACACAAAGTCTTAATAGATCTTCAAGGGTTTGAATAGTCCTCTCGATTGTCCGTCCGTTTGAGGATGGTATCTTTGAATCGAATCGTAAACTGTGCCCATAACTTTTCGCAAGCTAACCCAAAATCGTGAAGTGAATCTTGGGTCACGATCTCAAACTATGGATACTGGCATGCCATGCAATCTCACAATCTCATTCACGTACATACGATCAAGACGTTCAAGGGAATAAGTCTCACGTATTGGTAAGAAAAGGTCAGAATTGGTTAATCTATCAACAATAACCCAAATCGCATTTATGCCTTGAGAAACTTTGGGAAAGACCAGAATTGAAATCCATAGTAATGTGTTCCCACTTCCATTTCGAATCTCAAGTGGTTGTAATGGACCCTTTGGCACTTGATGCTCCGCCTTTACAAGTTGACAAGTTAAACACCTCGAGATAAACTCCGCGATCTCTCTCTTCAGATTGTTCCACCAAAATGTATGTCGAATATCATGATACATTTTGGTACTCCCAAGATGGATTTGCAAATGGGGTGTTGTGTGCCTCCATCATGATTCTATGCTTCAAGTCGAATCGTTAGGAACACAAAGTCCGGAGTTGAATCTAAGTATTCCTTCTTCATCGATTCTCACTTCGGAATAGCTCCTTCGCGCACTTTCTTCTTCCCATGCGTATCGTGTCCAGAGAAAAAGCGCACTTTAACCTTATCGATTAAAGTCTGGTTCTACTCAGATATTCGCCAACATCATGTGGGTCCTGAGTCTTTAATTCTACCTCCATCCTTTCCAAGTCATACGAGAATGGGCCTCAGTTAACAATATCGCACTCAGTCAAGATATGATCTTCTACTCAATGCGCAGCTACTACTACGTTCGCTTTTCGAGGATGATATCAATAGTGTGATCGTAATCTTTCAATAGTTCAAGCCAACGTCGTTGTTAGATATTGAGTTCTTTTTGGGTGAAGAAATATTTGAGGCTTTTTATGGTGCAGATAAATCTCAACTTTTTCCCCATACAAGTAGTGTTCCAAATTTTCAACGCGAATACGATCGCCGCCAACTCTAGATCATGAGTAGGATGATCCTCTCATATTCTTTGAGTTATAGAGAGGCATAGGCTATGACTTTCCCATATTGCATGAGAACGCATCCTAACCTTTGCTCGAAGCATCGTTGTATATAACAAATCCATCCGTATTCGGATGGTATTGCTGTAACAGTGCCAAATGAGTCTCTCTTGAGCTCTTGGAAATTCTTCTCGATTCCTCACTCCATACAAATTTTGTATCTTTCCGAGTCAAATCGAGTTAACGGATTAGCGATTCGAGAAAATCCTTCCACGAATCTCCGATAATAACCAAATTAAGTTCTCGTAAAGCTACGCACTTCGGTCACCGACTTTGGTTGTTCTCAACTTTGTAATGCTTCAATCTTCTCCGGGTCGACAGATACTCCATGTTTTGACACCACGTGCCCAAGGAATGCTACTTCCTCGAAGCCGAACTTCGCATTTCTTGACAGCATAAAATTTGTTTTCACGAAGCCTTTCAAGCATCGCCTAAATGGTCTTTCATGATCTTCACGGCTTTTGGAATAAATGAGGATGTCATCAATAAAGACAACAACAAACTGATCCAAATATTCCTTGAATACACGGTTCATCATATCCATGAAAGGCAAGAAAAGAAAACTGAAGGATGTGCGTTATATATATACACTTACATAAAAATGAAGAAAAGTCAAAGACTTAATGAAAATCATTAACAACTTATATTATGTTCACTGTCAACTTGATACCATCTATCATAGAAGAGACATAGTGAGAAGAAACGGACAGACCTTTTATGACGCCCCCAAAATAGGTATACAACACCCATTCTGAGTCGCCAAATACATGGTACAGAGAAAGCAAACTACAACTTCAATAATACAATTGTAAAGGTAAAAATACGACAACATATATCTGTGGAGTTTAAATACAAATATTGTCTTCAGACAATATCCACACTCAAATAAGTCCTCGTTATAATTATTCAAACACTATTTTACGTAAATAGTGAGGATCGCTAAAACATCTTTCTAGAACCATCACTCCGCACTCGACTCAGATCCTCGCTATGTTCTCACCTCCTAGAAAATGGAACAAAAGGAAAAGGGTGAGCTCAACTAGCCAAAAGAAAGAATATTATGACTAAGATAATATACAACAAATTATCGTTAGTCTTCAACGAGGGGAAAAAATCGATAAAATATAATAGCCAACAAGTTTTAAATCAACAACTGCAGCGAAAACAACAATCTATTAGAAGAGTCAAGTAGAGAATGAGTTCTACTATCTTCTAAGATTTAAAAATCCATCATCAATATTTTATCCCTGTAACAACAATCAATATACATCTTTAATCAAATATACATCTTTTGCACTAAGGTGCCAAAGATATTCATTCAGTATCACCAATTGATCATGTTCATCTCAACACTGTTCATCTTTGTACTACAGGCCAAAGTTATTCATCGATTAATCATTTATCTTTGCACCTTCTGGTAGTAGATATTTAGTAATATCATCATTTAGGACCGAGGATGATGAAAATATTTTAAAGAAAAAGCGAATCCAAAGGAAACGGAAGGACAAATAAGAAGGATTCAGTATAATGAGTTTATCCAAGATCAATATACCAATTTTGAAGCAGAATTCAAAATAAAGATCAAAACATGGATACAATCAAAGAAGAAAATTTTATTTTTTTTGATTGAATAGCGTATATCAGATTCGTGAATAAGGTCAGTATAATTAATAAGTAACCTCGACACAAAAAGTTTCAAATTTGATAAAAATTCAGATCAATACTTGGCATAATGATATTGAAGAAATAATATCATATATGAAGAAAATAACATCCCTTACCTCAAAATATTAATACTTACGATTCGGAAAATTCCAGATAAATTTGAAGGAAACTTCAGACCGATGAATAGAAACTCACAAAGTATCTAAATACTCACAAAATATACTCAATAATCTAGAGAGAGAAATAGAGAAAACTTGTTTCTGGTGTAATTTTCAATTCTAACTTAGCCCTCTATTTATAGGAAAATGTTAGCAGACTCGACCGTTAACCCCGATGGCTTTACTGCTACTACTATTCCCACCCACCACATTTGAAATAAATTCAAGACATTTCTTCACCAACCACAAGTGGGGCCCACTCAATTCTACAATTTTCCACCAAAATCATTTATAAACCTAATTTACGAATCGGTCACCTCTTAAAATTCATAAAAATCATACGTTCATTTTAACGGTTCAAAATTTATGGACATATACTCAACTTATATATGTATAACATATCCAAAAATTACAACGATCTAACTATTCGGATTAAAAATTATAACTCACACAATATATCTCAAAAACACTTGTTTAATTTTTTAATACCTTCATTCGGACAAAAAATATCGACAAAACACCTCAACATTAACTCCATCATTTTTAACCACAATAAATATATCCAACATTTATATCCACATAAAATAAATATTTTTTATCATATGAATCAATAATTAATTATTTACAAATAATATTACAAAATCACATTTACGACAACCGGTAGTTCCTGGAAAGAGGGCTTTCCAATAAGAATTTCTCCTTATTGGTAGCGCAATTAGGTGACCAAACCTCTCCTTGATGTAACTTTCTAGACATTGCCAATAATGCTATCTAATAATATTATTCAAATAATATGAATTATTGATCCGATAATGGGAAATATGTGCGGTGACAATTATTGAAACAACAATAATATAAAATATCAACGTGAAGAATTATTGAATCAATAAAATAAAATATTGAAAGAACTATTGTAACAATTATTGAGTAGTGCTTCTTATGTAAGGATCAATAATTCATCAATACTATGCATCCACGCCAGACATCGTATTTTAACCAACGGGTATTCCAACAAAGTGTTAATTGTGAATAACTACGCCAGTTATTTATAAAAACTTAAACTTGTCATTTTTTTTCATCCAAGCGCTTATTCTGTTATAGGGCCCACAAATGATTGCTTGCGTATCGTATTTAATATTCCCCGATAACAAGAATATTCCACGACCAAACGAATATTCTCCGACAACAATGATTATTTTATAACCACTTGCATATTTTGCAAAATTTGCACATTTCACCCATAACCAGAGAATTATATCAAATTAACACCTTATTATTCACAAATATAATTAGAGGAAATTCGATTTTATTTATAATAAGTTGGGGTCTTACACCTTTGCCTCTTCATCCCTGACTGAGTGTAGGCGGGTTTCAAGTACTACCTTTTGCCCATGTGGTCCCCCTGTGGCAAGCATTTCAAGTACTACCTTTTGCCCCTGTTAGCATTTCAATAAATCTGTGGATTATATTGCCAGAAAAACATTAATCGCAGCAGGGTTTGATTTTCACAGGTGTTTAGTTGAAATCGCAGCAGGATTTAGTAATCGGGGTTTAGGAATCGAAATTGCAGCAGTCGCGCAGTCGCAGAAGGGTTTAGGAATCGAATTCGAAGGAGAAAATTGACAAACGGAGGGTTTAGTTGAAATCGCAGCAGCAGAGTTTATGAATCGTAATCGCAGCAGTCGTAACAGTAGGGCAGCAGTCGCAGAAGAAATCGCGAATATGAAGCATCCCAAATATTATGCTAGTAAATATTGAAGAAGAAATCGCAGCATCTCATGGGTATTGAAGAAGAAATCGCAGCATCGCTTCGCATGGGGGTTTCGCAGCATCGCATGGGGTTTGGGTCGAATGGATTCGTACGCTATTTGAATGGGGGTTTGGGCAATTTGGTCCGAAAATATTTTTTCATCTTCCGCTACTTCAACTAGCGGAAGGCGTGTTTTATTTTTTAATCTGCGCCCTTGATTATTGCAATGGACGGTTATGATGTTATTTGCCTATTTTTCATCCATAGCAAATACTTGCTATGGATCATTTCCCATATATATATATATATATGTATATATATATATATACGGCGGCGATGTTGACGGAGACGGTGGTGGGATTTGCCGGAAAAATGATCAGGAGAAGCAGGGCGGAGATGTTTGTGAAAAAAATCTCTTTTTTTTCTCTTTTTTTCATCTTTTAATTTCCTTCTTCTGAAACTCTGCAATTAATGGCCTAAGAGGGTCTATCTTTTCTCTTCTTTTTTCATGGAAGTGATAGAAACAGAGTGAAGAATCCACATCAGGAGGAAGCCTAGCAGCTAGCTCTAAGGTTTGTTTCCTTTTTTTACACTGAAAATTCTTAATTTATGCTAAAAATCTTACCCTTTTTTATAGAGCTCTTAAATTAAACCTCAAAATGGCACTTTCTTTGTTTGGGTTCTGACAAAATTGTTGGAGACAAGGATTAAGTTTGATTCTCTGTTTTTCTCTTTCCTCTTTCTTTTTCTCGACAGCCAAACAGAGCCCTATGGTTCTGCCGGTGGAATATTTTCTTAGGAGAATGTTTATTAGAGAAATTGCAAAACGATGTCGTTCTTTAATTAGAAAACGCTACTGCTAACAATAAACACGTGTAAATTAATGTTATTTATATCTCCTTAATTCCCAATTAGCAATCTTTGCTCCCAATTAGCAATCTTTGCACTTTCCCATTCAGCTAAGAATCATGTAAATGATTGATGTTATTTACTACAGTTACTTGGAATACTGCAATTTGTGGATACTCTCAATTAGGCTTGTATGAAGAGTCAATTAAGATGAGCTGTACGACCCAAATGGTTCTGCCAATTATAGCAGGTCAAAAATTTGAGAAGGGAAGATGGATTTGATTTTGCATGTAGGATTTGGTGGTGTGCCAAAGTCAAGTCTTGTGACATGAAGGTGATTGATAAAAGTAATGGATTTTCAATTTTAACTGATAAGAGTAATAAACTACTATTTTCCTTCTTCTTTTTTTTCTGGATAAACATCTCATTAATTTCCGTGTTATATTGATTCTAGATGAAGTTTAATCTAAAGATGAAATGAATGGCATGATTTATATGAATGAATAAGATGATTTTACCTGAATCCTATCTCATTTTGTCGTTTTCAATATTTATATATGGAGGGTAATTAAGTCTTTAGCCAACTCAAGTAACGGAGTTAAAACGGAAAATATTTATTCACTTCAACTCAAAAAGTCAAGAGTTTAAATGTAACTTTACTAACTACAGGTGGTTAAGTGGAAAACCGCTCAAACTCCAGGTGGTTATCTGAACTTAACCCTAAAAACTATATCTAATGAGGACAATTTAGAAGGGGATGGATGTATGAAGTTTAATGAGGCAACTGATATGGGTAAGATAGAATTTGAGATTGGAATGGAATTTGCAAATCATGAAATTTTTAGACTTGCATTAGTTGAATTTTCTGTTAAAGGGGGGTTTGACATAAAGTATATTCAAAATGACAGAAAAAGAATAACTGTTAAGTGTAAAGCTAAAAACTGTAAATTGAGGATTCATGCATCAATCAAACAGGGTGAACAAACTTTTAAGATAAAATCTTTGGGGGGGGGACCATACATGTGCTGGACATGATAAGAATCATCTTGTTGACAGTAGATACTTGGCCAAAAATATATGCATGACTTGAGAGATAATCCTAAGTGGGATTTGCAAGCATGAAAGAAGAAGGCACAAAAAGAATGTAACTCTACTATAAGTAAATCATCCTTATATAGAGCTAAAAGAATGGCTTTAAGCCCACTGGCAGACCAAGGAAACTCAGAAGAAAAGCTGCAAATGAACCAAAAAACCAACATAAACCAACAAGAAAAGGTGGCACTGTAAAATCCCAACTTTTTGAATAAAGATGAATTTTCTATAAATATTATTTTTAAATATTATGGAGTGAAATTGATATAATGTTATAGTTCTGAGTAATATTTATAAATTTTGCAAAGTACGGAAGTTGTTATATAATATTCGATTAATTGGGGAATATTCGTTTTAACGGGGAATATTAATTCTGCAATGACCACAATCATTGGTGGACTCACAACGGAATTATTGCCGGATTAAAAAATGACAAAATACTTTATAAAAATAACGGCGGAAGTTTTCTGAATTAGCTGTTGAAACACCCGGTGTTAAAAAAATGCGATGTCTGGCGTGGTTGCGTAGTAGCACGGTATTAATTATTGATCCTTATATGATAAGTCACTCGGTTTTGTTGGTATTATTAATGTAATAATACAAAAAATCTTTTTATATAAAATAGAATACTTTTATAAAGTTATTACATAAATAGAATATATTATATTCTATTACGCGTAGTGTTGCGTAGTGTTTTGTATAGTAAAATCTTTTATATAAAATAAAATACTTTTATAAAGTTATACATTTTATTAGATAATAATTAGAATATATTATATTTTATTATGCATAGTGTTTGCATAGTAAAATCTTTTTATAAAAGTTATTCGTTTTATTAGATTATAAATAGAATATATTATATTTTATTTAAAAGATTTTGCTTTAAATATGGACCGTCAGATTAAATTAAATCAATATGGACTAGTTTCATGAGTTAATTCTTATGCAGATCCATTTTTTCTATAAATAGAAGCTCATTCCTTCATTATTTTCTTTTAATTCTTTGAAACTCTGTAGAGATAAACTATAGAGAGAAAGAAGAAAGTATTCAATTTACTTCACTACTTATATATCCAATACTCTTCTTCTTAAGGTAGGGAATATTATTTGTTGTACTCGTAAAGAAGTGTTATTCTTTTGTATTCATGAAGAGAACTTATGTTATTCTATTCTTTATTATTCATTGCAATAACGCACATAATCATGAAATATTTACGGCCACTCCTATACTTGGTGACATTCTTCATTATCCCGTCTTTCTTATTACATTTGAAATATCACATTTGTGCGTTTTCTGCGGACCTAATTCCGTCTTTATTATTATATTTGGAATATCCTCACATGCATGCGTTTTCATGGGACTGATTCCATCTTTATTATCTATTGGAATATCACATGCATGCGTTTTCTGGGACTGATTCCGTCTTTATTATTACATTGGAATATCACATGCATGCGTTTTTATGCGGACACTGGTTAAAATCTTTATTATTATTACGTTGGAATATCTGCCTACATGCGTTTCTGCCAAACGATTCCGCCCTTATTAGTATTACATTGGAATAAACATACTGTCAATCACCGCATGCATGGTGATTTCATTGTTATTCCATTCTTTATTATTACATTTGGAACATCACAGTCGGTGCGTAATTTGGTGACTTTGGTTCCGTTATTTAGTATTCTATTTAAATAACATGTCATCTTGAAATCCGCATGCATGGTGATTTCTTTTGTTATTCCATTCTTTATTATACTCGGTTGGTTAAAGTTTTGACTTTATACTCCATGAAATTAGTGGAATATCCTTGATAATTGCGCTTCATCCAAATATCTTTTCATGGAAATATTCTTACGAGCATTCTTGAATTTTACTCTACTGAAAGCGATGTCGTGTTGACAATTTGGGCGTTATTGGTCCTTGGACAAATTAATTCTTGAACTGTTTTATTGAATTCTTATATCATTGTCATCATACTCATATTTATATTTTTAAAAGTCATCTCAGCACATGTAGTGCATAGATGGACTTGGTATGATTATGACGAGGGATTATTGATTGTAATCATGGCCGTAATGTTACAAATGATGTGATAAAAGTCCTCATTGGCCCGTAGTGCATTGATGGACGAGTTGTTGGCATGATCGTGACCATTAATGAATACTGTAAATACAATGCCGTGTATAATCGACAAATCATAAGCGTGAGTTTGAATACAATTATTGTTCTACTAGAGATTATACAAACTCAAAAGGAGTCCTCATTACAATTATTAACACACTATTTCACGGAATAGTGAGGACTACTAATCTTATCCTCTCGACCGTCACTCCGATTCCCCAACTAGTCAACATTATGTTCTCATTTCAAGAAGAAACGGTGAAAGAAAAGGTGAGCTCAACTAGCCCGAAGAAATATTATGACTAAGATAATGCGAGAATAAATTATCGTTAGCCTTCAGTGATGTTAAACCGATAAAATATAACAACATCAAGTTTAAGCTGCTTGATGGAACAAGCAATCCATTAAAAAGTCAGTAGAAAATAAAATCTACTATCTTTTATGATTTAAAGGTTTTTCATGACTTTTATCATTTGGGGTGAGCTTAATAAATAATCCACATCATCGAATCACCCACTACTACTGGCCGAGGATATTCTTTAGTATATACGACCACAAATTATACACGCACTACAACCGAGGACATTCGTGTATTCATTAATGGTCGTGATCATGCCAACATTTCATTCATCGATGCACTACAGACTGATGATAACTTTTACACATCATTTGTAATATTACGGTCATGATTCTTTGTGGCGCCCCCAAAATAGGTATACAACACCCATTACGAGTCGCCAAATACATGGTACGGAAAGCAAACTACAACTTCAATAATACAATTGTCGTGCAAAATCTGACAACACATCTTGTGAGTTTAAATACAAATATTGTCTTCAGACAATATCCATACTCAAATAAGTCCTCGTTATAATTATTCAAACACTATTTTACTGAAATAGTGAGGACTCGCTAAAACATCTTTCTAGAACCATCACTCCGCATACTCATTAGTTCTCGCTTATGTTCTCACCTCCTTAGAAAAATGGAACAAAAAGAAAAGGGTGAGCTCAACTAGCCCAATAAAGAATATTATGACTAAGATAATATACAACAAATTATCGTTAGTCTTCAACAGAAAAATTTGATAAAATATAATAGCCAACAAGTTTTAGATCAACAATTGCAGCGGAAACAACAATCCATTAGAAGATTCAAGTAGAGAATGAGTTCTACTAATCTTCTAAGATTTAAAAGTCCATCATCAATATTTTATCCCTGTAACAACAATCAATATACATCTTTAATCAAATATTCATCTTTTGCACTTCTGTGCCAAAGATATTCATTTATATCACCGGTTGGTCAGTGTTCATCTCAACACTGTTCATCTTTGCACTACGGCCAAAGATATTCATCAATTAATCATTTATCTTTTGCACTCTGGTAGAAGATATTTAGTAATATCATCATTTAGACCTGAGGATGATGAAAAATATTTTAAAAGAAAAGCGAATCCAAATTGAAGCGGAAGGACAAATAGTAAGGATTTGTATAACGGTTTATCCAAGATCAATAATACTTCATAAATACCAATTTTGAAGCAGAATTCAAAAATAAAGATCAAAACATGGATACAATCAAAGATAGAAACCATAATAGATATCTTGGACATATTGAAGAAATAATATCATATATGGAGAAAATAACATCCCCCACCTCAAAATATCGATCTTACGATCGGAATATCCAGATATAAAAAGTGAAGGAAACTTGCAGCGATGAATAGAAACTCACAAAGTATCTAAATACTCATAAAATACACTCAATAATCTAGAGAGAAGAGAGAAAACTTGTTTACGGTGTGATTTTCAATTCTAACTTAGCCCTCTATTTATAGGAAAATGTTAGCAGACTTGACTTCGCAACCCGATGGCTTTACCGCTACTTATTCCCACCCACCACATTTGAAATAAATTCAGCACATTTCTTCATCAACCACAAGTGGGGCCCACTCAATTCTTGAATTTTCCACCAAAATCATTTATAAACCTAATTTCAGAATCACCAACCTCTTAAAATTCATAACAAATCATCGTTCATTTTAACGGTTCAAAATTTGTGGACATATACTCAACTTATATATGTATAACATATCCAAAAATTACAACGATCCAACTATCGAATTAAAAATTATAACTCACACAATATATCTAAAAAAACACTTGTTTAATTTTTAATACTTTCATTCCAAACAAAAATACTAATAAAACACCTCAACATTACCTCCTTCATTTTAACCACAATAAATATATCCAACATTTATATCCACATAAAATAAATATTTCCTTATCATATGAATCAATAATTAATTATTCACAAATAATATTCTGAGAATCACATTTATAATGACAAATAGACTGCTCTCAGGAAAGAGGGGCTTTCAATAAAATTTCTCCTTATTGGTAGCGCAATTAGGTGACCAAACCTCTCCTTGCCGAACTTTCTAGACATTTCCAATAATGTTATCTAATAATATTATTCAAATAATATGAATTATTGATCCGATAATGAAATCTTGTGCGATGACAATTATTGAAACAATAATAATATAAAATATCAATGCAACAATTATTGAATCAATAAAATAAAATATTGAGCGATTCACTCGTAACAATTATTGAGTAGTGCCTTCTTTGCGTAAGGATCAATAATTCATCAATATTGTGCATCCATGCGTATTCACGTATTTTAACCATAGAGTATTCCAGCGTGTTAAGTACTTGAATATTCACGCTTATTATTTATAAAAACTCAAACTTGTCGTTTTTCTTCATCCGTGAAGCAGTTATTACATTATGGGGCCCATAAAACGATCTATACTGGCCGCATGCGAATATTCCAAAACAACAAGAATATTCCACGACCAAACGAATATTCTCCAAACAACAATGATTATTTTATAACCACTTGCATTTTTTGTAAAATTTGCACATTTCACCCATAACCGAGAGAATTATATCAAATTAATACCTTATTATTCACAAATATAATTAGAGGAAATTCGATTTTATTTATAATAAGTTGGGGTCTTACAATTACACCGAAGAATAATCCTCATTATAATCATACCAAGTCCATCATACGACTACGTGCCACAGATGACTTTTAACATAATATAAACATGAGGATGATGACAATGATATAAAAATTCAATAAAACAAGTTTAAGAATTAATTTATCCAGGAACTAATAATGTCCAAATTATCAACATAATCTTTGCTTTGTAGAGTAAAATTCAAGAATGATCGGAAGAATATTTCCATGAAAAGATCTTTGGATGGACGCATGAAATATCGAGGATATTCTACTAATTTCATGGAGTATAGAAGTCAAAACTTTAACCAATTTGAGTATAATAAAGAATGGAATAACAAAAGAAATCACCATGCATGCGCGTTACTTGGCATAAGCAAAGTTATTCAGCGGAATAATAATAACGGAACCAAGTCGAAGCAAAATTTGCCGCAAGCGGGATGTTCCAGCATGAATAATAATAAAAGAGCGGAACCGGTCAAATTGTAAAACACATGCACGAGGATGTTCCAACAGATATATTAATAAAGCGGAACCGAGGTCCAGTGTAAAACACACATGTAGGATGTTCCAATGAATAATAGAAGAATGTCACCAAGTATAGGAGTAAGCAAGCGTATCTGAGTTATTCAAGCAGAATAATAAGCAATGGAATAACAACAGTTCTCTTCATGAATAAGAAAGAATAACACCCCTTTATATTAGTAGTAGATTGAATATTGCGTTAGTGTAAGTAAAGAATACTCTTTTCTTTTCTCTTATTCTCTCTATACTTCTCTCTCTATAAGCTTGAATGAATTAAATGTGAAAATAATGAAACCTTTAGGCCTCTATTTATAGAAGATTTCTAGCTTAGCACTTGAAATGTGAAAAGGCAAGTGGCTCGACGTTATTTGGTGATGTGAAAAGAAAAGTGGTTTGGCCTTTTGTAATGTGAAACGACAATTGGTTCGGCCTTTGTAATATATAAAGCAAGTGGTTTGACGTCTGGTAAAGGTAGTTACTATTGACGAAGGTAATTACTTATTGATGAAGGTAATTACTATTGGCGAAGGTAATTACTTAATCTTGAAGAGACTTCTTAGATGATGACATATGGGCCCCCATAAAATAACCAAACTTATCACAAACGCCTCATAATAGACTCTTTATATACATCAAGGATTGAATAAATATTACCACAAATTATTTTATTTTTAATCAACACATATTTAATCTTTCAACAATTATTAATCATTTATAACTTGTCATCTCAATTATTGATTTAATAATATAACATATTATCTGAGATAATCTTGTGAAAATAATTGAATCAATAATATAAGAGATATGATGCAGCAATTCTTGTAGTAATAATTGAGTATAAATTGAGTGACTTCTCACGTAAGCATCGATAATCAATCCGTAGTACTCTTATGCAACCACGTGTATTCTTGTACTTTTTACTAGGGTAGTTCAACAGGTTTAACGGTAACACCTCCACTTATTATTTTATAAAGTATTTTTGTCATTTTCTCAATCAAATAATAATTTCGTTGTGGGGTCCAATTAACGATGATTGTCTTGTCGCATTTAATATTTAGATAAAAAGAATATTATAAATGAAACGAATATTTTATAACAACTTGCTTACTTTGCAAAATTTATAAATATTCCCCATAACTATAACATTATATCAAATTTACTCCATAATACTCAAAAATAATATTTATAGAAAATTCATCTTTATTTATAAAAGTTAGGGTCTTACCCCGAGTGTTAGTTTAAATTCAAAAAATTAAAATATGAACAACCGATCCCCCAGACAGAATTACAGTGAAAAAAAACTCTATGCGAACATGATAATTAAACGTAAAAATTAGATATGAATATCTTATAATTTCACCTATTTATATTCTAAGGATAAAAATATAAATATGTTAAATTATAAAACACTAATATTTATAAAAAAATTTATCATGTTTTGGAGGAGGTGTATCATCCTTTCCAGTGACACGTATGAAATTAGAAGTTTTATCTAAAAAAAAGCGTCATTGTAGTAGCTTCTCGTTGTTTCTTTTCTCCTTTTCCTTTAGTTTCCACCTTTCATTCCTTCCTTTTCCACCCCTTCGATTTCCAAAATTATTTTTCTCTTTCTTACTCTTTATCTGTTTGTTGCATCTTTGGACTGCTCACAGTGGGAGAACCTTCTAGAATTAAGGTATTGAGATTTCCTATACTTTTACTATCAGATCTGGTTTGTTACTTTGAATTGAAATCATTTCAGGTATGGATTAAGGTGTTATTTTAATTTCTTCCTTCAAATATATTGTTTTTCTGATGATACTGATGATTTTGGACGAAAGAGGTGATGGCTCCGCCGCCGCCGGTAGATCCTAGTGGTGGTGAATCAGCGGCAGGCGATACTGCGAGATCTCTTCCGACACCGTTTTTGAACAAAACACACCAGTTAGTGGAGGACTGCACGGTGGACGACGTAATCTCGTGGAACGAAGACGGATCTACGTTTATAGTATGGAATCCAGCAGAATTCGCAAGTGATTTACTTCCGAAGTATTTTAAGCATAATAATTTTTCCAGTTTTGTTCGACAACTTAACACCTATGTAAGCCTTATGGATTTTTCTAGCATCAATTTTCTTCTTAATTTGAATGATTTAATTGATAATTTCAACTTTTTGTCAAATCGATAGGGATTCCGCAAGGTTGTACCTGACCGATGGGAGTTCTCAAACGAATGCTTTCGCAGGGGAGATAAACGTCTTTTGTGTGATATACAGCGTCGGAAAATTGCGAATCCGGCGGCGGCAGCTACGCCGCCGGCTGAGGCGGTAACAGTAGCGGCAGCGCCACCAATTCAACCGGTGGCGACTATGTCTTCATCGGATTCAGGCGAGGAACAAGTCATCTCGTCGAATTCTTCACAGGCGAATACTCCTATGTGTAGAGATTGGAGCTCCGGTAATAGTAATTCAGAGCTCGTTGGTGAGAACGACCGGTTGAGGAGAGAGAATACGCAGCTAAATAAAGAGTTGACCCAAATGAAGAGTTTATGCAATAATATATATGTTATGATGTCTAATTATGGAAGTAATCCGCCGGAGAGTAGTTCTCGGCGGGAGACAACCGTGGAACCGCTGGATTTGTTGCCGCTAAAGCAGGTTTGCGACGATTTCGCGCTTGGGAGTAATCGGATGGAATCAGAAGAGGATTCGAGTCCGAGATTATTTGGTGTTGCAATTGGTGGTAAGCGCGTGAGGTATAATGAAAGTGAGGCGACGGAGCAGCATCAGGAACTGCAGCTTCAACAGCCCGGGGCAGAGGTGAAACTGGAGCCGATGGATCATTGATAATCAAGATAGCCGGCTGGGTAGCTCAGGCCATGTCAACAGGGGACTAATTTTAATTGTTTTAAATTAGGCTTAGACTAATTAGGTTCCATTATCTATTGCATTGCTTTGCTTTGTTTTTGTTTTTTTTTTCTTTTTTGGGTGTAATAATAAATATGCTTTATCAAAAAAAAATTAAAAATCTTGTTCCTGAACAAAAAAGTTTAGGAACCGTGGTGGCAGTACTGCAATACATACTTCAAATTAACAAAATGGCTTTTAACATGCTTGAAATATTAGAATGAGTTTTAGAATTAGAAAATAAAGAAATTGCCAGAAATATGAAAGTGTTATAACTCAAGAAAATGAGTCGATCGAGAAAAAAGAGAGGCATGTTACTAGCTCATCATTATAGTATATTTTGTTTCTTTATTAACTTTAATGTTTGGAGATGGCTAAATGAGTCAACCGAGAAAATGAGTGTACTTTTAAATAATCAATCAATAATTTATATATAATAAGCCGATAAAAAATTCTAATTTTAAATAGAAAAAGTCTTGGCGGACAGGTTTTATAGACACGAAAATTGGACAGGTTCTAATTTTTTTTTTATTTTTGACTCTCAAAAAATGTATAGTATTTATTTTAACAGGAATTTTTATAAAATATAATGTTATAAGTGTAATTTGAATACATATGCAAAAACAAGGTTATATAGACTGTATAATTCTGTTTTTGTATATATATCCAAATTATACCTAAAATATTAAACTTTATAAAAATTCCTGTTAGAATAAATACTACACATTTTTTAAGAGAAAAAAAAAAAAACATGTTCCATTTTCCTGTCCATCGCCTGTCCGTGTAGAACTACTCTTTTAAATAAATTGTGAATTGATTTGGGTAGTCTCTGAGCTTATATTTACAATAATAAATCTCTTTAACCAAGGTGAAATGATTTGGTATGTACACATGTTTTCATATTAAATTTCCAAGTCAAGATTTTAGTGTGTATACATCTGTTTATATTAAATTTTGTGACTAGGTAGGTACATGCGTGTTAGATGTTATAATGATCACTCCTATAAAAAGATGAAGAGTGGTTAACATAAAGTAATTTTTTATTTTATGTTCAATACAGTGTTGATATTGTATTAGTCATAAAATAAATTTACCATAAAGTTCACTTCATGTTAACCGGATCCAAAAAGATTACTAAGAATAAGTTTTAGTAGTATTGTTATTCAATATTCTTGCATTGCATAACTACTCTACTTTGCTACATTTTTTGGATTTCCAACCACTTTCTGCAATCAAAAGTTTTATTGCTATTAAAGCATTAGATTTTAAATCTTTCCAAGTGTTTAATTTAAATTTTGTTTAGATATATATATATATATATATATATATATATATATATATATATATATATATATATATATATATATACTTTTATTGATTTTGACAAACAAAACACTCTAATTTAAGTGTTAGTGTGCCTTCATCAGAAGGTGATAGTTTTTCTTTTAGGCATCATCGTAGCCATCAAACTCTGTGGTCTAATCACCACCACCACTTGCACTATAACAACAATTGAAAGGTGAAATCTCTTCCCTCACGAGTATCATTTCTCTCTCTATATTTATGGTCTCATTTTTAGATTTATATCCGTTATATATACTTACCATTTTTATATGCTATAAACAATATTTTTAAATGAACAATTTTTATGTCCTTCATTTTATTTATTTAGTCACATAAATATTTTGATCAAATATTATTATTTATAAGAAATTGTTAAATCATTTTTTCTTTTTTATTATTTACTGATAAAAGTGTAGTTATAGATCCTATAATGACAGTTTTTTCACCGTCATTATCATCTATAAATGCCAACTTTTTCATTGTAGTAAATAATAAAAAATAATCTAAATTTAATAATTCCCTTATTTATAATATAAATAATTTATTCGGACTAGGATATTTGCTTGCGGTCTACTTTTACATTTATTAGGTGTAAAAAGGATCCATGCAGCAGAAGTTAGTCAACTTTAGCTGAGTTGGTAATTAACTTGCTTTTGGTGTTTATGGTATTGGTGGTGCAATCTATATACAGGGGTGAACATTACTATGATATATAGTACAAAATGTAGTTGCCTGGCTAATGTTATTACGGAATCCGTTATTATAAATTTAATTTTATAATAAATTGATCAATTGATTAATACAGTGCTGACACGCATATAAAAAAATTATCTTCCGACCTGTATATCGACACTGTATTATTACTAAAGTTATTTTTATATTAACAACTCCCTGTTATTATGTATTAGCATCATCCACATGTGCATGGATTTTATTTTATTATTGTCAAATGGTATGTTAAAAAGCTAGTAAATTTTGTATTAGTAATATATAGTATTATTTAATATATATATATATATATATATATATATATATATATACTAAAATAGAATTATAAAATGTAAATAAATTCGAGTCCTTTGAATTCACAAAGTCTCCTTAAAGCAAATTTATTCCCTCACTTTGGTGCTAAAGGATTAAATGAATAATTGCTTCCAAGATAAAACGGATTTCCAGTTCTTAATTAGAAGCACTTCAAAATTAAAAACACTACGAACACAACTTTATGTTATGTACTGAACTGTATGAATAATAATGCATGTATGCAGAAATAAAACTGTGAAAAACTTAATGCACAATAGTTTTTTCAAAGAAGGGGAACACTGCAATGGAAATGAACTGGACTGAACGAAAAACCTACTGCAATGGAAAGAGACAGAAAACGGGAAGGAACAAAACGCCAGAAGGGAAAAAATAATATACTGTAGGAGGAAAAATTTTCAGAATAGAGAAGAAAAAAAATTGATTTTTTAGGCGCTCCCACATCAACTATTTATAGGAATAATTCCGCAGTTTATTATCGTTCCGTTGGCTTCAGGCCCGAGCCGGACGGACGGCGGCGCGTGTGGGTTTTAACCATGCCTTGGCTAGGTCCTCTCCCTTCCACAAAACTAGGGTGCCCCTTGAGGCCCTTTCTATTGAGCAAACATCCCATATATATGTTCTTCATTTTTCCCTCTAATGCCCTATGTGGGACTTTTACAATTTACAACTTCAAGTAGGTGACTTTGGAGTCAATTTTCTCATTCAATTCTTAATGAATTTGAACACATAAATATACCAAGTTATACTCCTCATAAAGGAGAACACATTGGTGCAAAGACCCGATATTTTCAGAATATGAGTCCCTCATTTAATTGAGTCTCAAAATATTTTAATATTTAATGTTTTTCAAATGTCATTTCCAACAAGTTTTTTTTAGGATATTTTAGTTTTTATGCAATTTATAATTAAAGCAAGAGAGATTTTTTATTTGTTTTGTCTTTCATTTAGAATCATTAGATCCAGAAAATGTAATCAGGATAAATGTTAGTGTAGTTTACAACCAAGTTTCTTTAAAAAATAAAATCAAAAATTAAATTACTTTTGCCTTTGCTTTTAAAAAAATCCCGTTATTTGAAAATATTATTATATATTTTGGTTCTTTTTGAAAATTAAGAGATGCCTTACAAAGTTAGTACCAATGACTGAAAAAACACATTAAAGAATCACATGGCCAAAATATTTGACTTGAAAGATTCATAAATGTGGGGTACGTGTCGACTGCAAAATTATGAGGAATAATTAATTTGGCTCTATTTTTTTATATTATTAATTATTATATAAATAAATGAAAAGAGGCAATAAGCAGGGGAAAAGCTTTATTTGTTGAATTATTATTATTATTTTTATTAAGTTGAAACCCAAAGACGTGTCGATACATGAGAGGTTACTCCGTTCATCATTCCTTGAGAAGATTCGACTGCTGACTGCTGCTCCCACCAAAATTATTCCTTTACCCATTGCTCTTTTAGTATATGAATACATGGAGTTTGGACCATTTTTTACTTAACTATTTATAATTAATAAAGCTACATTTAAGCACCTGATTTTTTGAGTTAAAATAAAAAAATGATTTTTGTCTTAATTCCGTTATTTTATTTGGTTAAAGACTTAATTACCTTCACTTTAAAACACCTATTATGTTTCAATGACTACTCTGTTTTGGTACCACCATTACCAAATTGGTGTAGAGATTGGGACAGATCGTGAAACAGCTCGCGTGTAGGAAATATAAATACACAGAATTTCTCATCTTAGCTAAAGTAACAATATAAGAAGGCATAAATCAGTGACACCAACATAATTTGAGCCTTTGATGCAAACCCAGAAAACCCAGAAAAATATGAGGAAAGTGAGGAATCATATAGCTATAGCTGTAAGAAGCATCTAGAAGCTAAATTTAAAATTGATGAAATCAAGGGAATTTTTTTTAAAACTACCCAAAAGCTAGATTTTAATGTATTGTAATAAATATTGACAAAAATCACCTCTTTAACAAAATCAACACAAAACCCATACCTTAATAACTAAACTGGCCAATCTTCATATAGCAAAATGGATCAAATAGAAATGTCCAATAAATTACAGTCCATCAAGGGAAAGAAAAGCAAATAAAAAGAAACATACATCTCTTATAAAACAGAGCAACTAGAGAGATAAGGATTTGAGAAGAATTAAGAAAGAAATTTGGGGAAGAAGACAGAGAGATAAAAATCAGGAGATAGAACCGTAATGTAGCAACACATGACCAACCTTAAGCAACGTCTCTAATTCCAGCTCTTTCTCCCTCTTAATAAACAAGCCCATGATATTAGAACAGAAATTTGATTTGGTATGCGTATTGTTGATCCCCTGTTTCTCAGTTCACTGCTTGCCATCACTTATACCTGAAAATTGCATAACCTATACAAACTCAAGTATTAAAAACAAAGGATAGCGCTGATTCTTGATGATATTACGAAAGGACTTATTTATATTATGTTTTAAAGAGACCTGTACAGACATGCCATTCCTCTTAGACCTCTATCTCACCTTTTTCCATTAACAAAATGGAAGATTTAATGTTCAAGTTGTATTATAACATATGCATTACATGATATGCTACACTCCAAAATATTAAAATAAGATTAGAAACTATGCAACCTGTTAAGTGCAGACCACACTTGCAAACAATGAAAGGCTTTCAACATGTTGTACTAAAACATTAATAACCACCAACCAGTCCAACAGATACATCAATATGATGTCACCAGTCTTGCTGCTTGAAGGCATATGTTTGAGCACCAATATAAGCAAGCGGTAACTTTCCTACAGTTACAAATCATAACATCCACCAGAGCAAGATCAAACTGGCCAGCTCCAATTGCAAACACAGGCTGCATATCATATTCAATAAATCTTCCCCAATCATATGTCAAGTCCTGCAGCCACACATCCTGGATTTTTTCATCCCATCTCATCTCATTGAATTGAATGCTCTCAACAACGCAAAAGTGATAGAATTCAATTTTGTGCAAGGCTGCTGCAGCTAACCTGGTCCCATCTCCTTTCAGGTAAGTGTTGGATCAGATGATTTCTTAATTTCATATTCTCTATACCTCTTCTTTTCAGTCTTCATTCATTCCACTCCCTTCAAATTCAATTTCATAAAACCCATTAAAAGAACCACTTTTCTTCAATACTTGCAATAAATTCACTCATTTTTTCTTCTACCTTGGCATAGTAATCCTTCCAGACTCTGCGGGCAATCTGATGACCTCCCAAATCAAAAGCTTTAAACTTGATTTTCCCAATACTCAGCTCCTCCGACGTCGGATGCTGTGTCGGTTGAAAAATAAAAATACCTAAAACATAAAATAAATCTAAAAAAAATACCTCGTCTTTGAGCATGTGAAGCAAAGTAGTTTTGCCGGCATTATCGAGCCCTAGAAACAAGATCATAGCCTCTTTTTGCCATAATCCGAGCGAGGCTAACACGCCATATATAGAACCAATCGAGAAGAAACATCTTATTCTTCTTTTTCTGGTTTTGATTTTCCGATGAAATAGAGAGATGGGAAAAGGAAGAGAGCGAATCAGATTCGAATTCCAACAGATCTGGACTTTGGGAGTGAGTACCAGATCTGGACTCTGTTCGTATGCTACTATGTTCGTCTCTCTCTTCTCTCTCTCGTACAGAAGGAAGGAGGATGAAAAAGAGGGTATTTTGGACATATACTATTGTTTTTTTGACCGTTATAGCCATTTTCACGCGTTTTTGGCGTGTGACATACACGCACAGTTAACTTGGATGGAAAATGTGACGTTTTTACTTTAACTCAAAAAGTCGGGTGTTTAAATATAATTTTATTGACTATAGGTGGTTAAGTGAGAAACCGCCCAAACCCCAGATGATCATCTGAACTTAACCCCATATATTATATATATATATATATATATAAATTCATTTAATTATAACTAGTAAAAATTTTGAAAATCGTAAATTATCTATAAAAGTTCTATTCTTAAATTTGTTCTAAAATTATAGATATATTTGTAAAATAATAATTTTTAAAGATAATTATATGTTCTCAAATATAGTCTTTAATATTAACTTAGAATTCAACTAACTCTAGTGGTTTGATATTGAAAATAATATATAAAAATAATAATAACAAATTAATTAGGAACATCATGTCACTTTTATAGTCTTAAAATGGAAATGGATCTCTAATTTTATAACGGACTAAAAAAATATATTTCTACTTTTGTAACAGAGGGAATTAATACTATTTATAAGTTTTATTTCTTTTATTAATTAAATGAATTACACTATATAATTTTGAAATTAAATATATTTTAGATTAATTTTTAAAAAAATTAAAATTTGATTTTATATTTCGAAAGAAATAGAGTATATAAGGAGATGTAGCATCTCCAGTCATACAACTAGTTTGAGCTGTAGAGGTGTCCATACCTTTCGATTCCATTCTACATATTCCTCCATCGATCGGTTGTCCAATGCATGACATTTGGCAAAGTTTATTCGTTCACAATTAATTACAAATGTAAAGGAAGTGAATTCAATTCTTGTAGGAGAGCTACACACACACACAGTAGGTATAATTTGACACACACAAAAGAAAATATATTTATATATATATGGATATATATATATATATATATATAATTCTCCCTATAATAGTCTTTTTATTTTCCCCCATGAATTAAGAAAAAATACTATTATTTAAGAATTAAAATTTATATAAATTTTTTTTCTCTCTAAAAAGATGAGATAACAACAAAAAATTTCATGTAAATTAGTGATATAAGAAAATAAATAGTAGTAATTTATTTTGGACAAGCGACAAATTTGAATAAGTTTTTTAAAAGTGTTTAGTAGGTAGTAGTAATATTCCTGGTCATGTGCATGCATAATGCATTGTATTCCTATAGCTGAATTGTTGGAATGACAAAGTGGAAACACACAGAAAATTAATTCCAAGCTTCTTATATACTTGATGTTTTATTAGGTCAAACTTCAAGCAAGATGTTAATCTTACGCTTCATATATATATATATGCATGCATGCATGGTTTTTGTATTCTTAATTATTTATTTGCTTAATTTCAGGCTTTAATTCCCAATTAAATCCAATTAAGCATCTTATTAGTTAGAAGATAACATAAATAGTTGATACACGTACGCACTCCCTTTAATTTGGCTCTCTTGATATATGAAATTAAGTACATGTTCCCAATTAATTGCTTGTAGATAACATTCTTGATTAATTATGTGTATAGAGAGTAGTACTATAGACCATAGAGATGGAAGCACTTCAAAAGCTGAATTCCCATTTGACAAAAGATCGATATTTTATTATATAAAGTACTGGAAAAGTCATTTATATTCTTCATTCTCAATAAGCCAATAAGCCAATAAGCCAATAAGCCATAGACACGAGAGATTCTACATTTAAATTAAAGATATATATATATATATATATATATATATATATATATATTTTGTTGGAAATTAATTAAATTAAATGGTTTAAACTTTAAGTGCATGGGATGGGATCTTTCTCTCTCCCGGACCCGTGTCAAAAAATATATATGTAGAGAATATATATATATATATATATATATATCTTAGTTTGGAAAAGCTTCTTCTAACGTGTACATATATTTGTAAAAGTATTTCCTCTTTTAGAAAAGTAACCTTTTGTGACATATATGTTTAATTAATGACAAATACAAAATTATCGGGTTAAACGTTTTCGTCTTTCATCTAGATACAATTAGCAGTGCAAAATTGAGGACATATTTGTATAAGTTTTGCAAAATTAAGCACAATCTTGCACTAGTTTAATTTGTTTGCTCATCATTAGTCTGTCAAACTTAAATATAAATACAAGTACGTACAAAACACAAAGAACAATTTTATATTTATAATATATATATATATATATGCAATTAATTTTAGCTAGTCGTCTTAAATTAATGTTGTTCCGAATCTTAATTTAAACTAGCTTGTTAGCCAAGCCCTTCACCTCCACCTCCACCTCCACCTTCACGGCCTTATTTATATATATATATATATATATATATATATATATACACACGTCCCTTTCTAATCTCTGTCTTGGATCTGTCTATTAAAAAGCTCTTGCACGCACCAATTCTTTTACAACATATCTCTTTCTCTCTGAATTATTATAGAATTAATAGAATAAAAGAGATGTCAAGAGTGATAGAAGCACTTGTTATAGGGAGAGTAATAGGAGAGGTAGTTGACAGTTTCAGCCCAAGTGTGAAAATGAAGGTTACTTACAACACCAATAAGCAAGTTTCCAATGGACATGAACTCATGCCTGCTCTCATTACTTGCAGACCTCGCGTCGAGATTGGTGGTGAAGACATGAGATCTGCTTATACACTTGTAAGTCATCACCTCATCATTTAACTCTAATTAAAACCATATATACATACATACATTGTTATATAATGGATATACGATCGTGATTCTTAATTAATTTCTAACACCTAATTCATGTATCATCTTTGAATATACCTACCTACTATATATATATAATATACTGCATGCGCTCATATATTTTTAATTGAAGGTCATGACCGACCCAGATGCTCCAAGCCCTAGCGATCCAAATTTAAAGGAACATCTCCACTGGTTTGTATACATACATATATCATCATTTTCATAAACAATTATACGTGTTATCAGTAAATTAGATTGAACACTCGTGTGTGTATGTGTGTGACTAAGACACATACACACATTTTTATACTCCTCCGTCTCCATAGCTTATAAAATGATTTCTTTTTGTAAGACATAGTTTAAGAAAATCAATTTAAGTTAATTTTAACACAAATTTTTCACATATATAATTTTTAATATAGAATTAATGAATAAATTAATTACTCCTTATTTATCACATTGAAACTCTTACAATTGCCTTTTTATACACAAAATATGTTAAACTAGTAAAGTCTAAAAAGTTGAATTCTTTTATTGAGAATACAACAACATTAAATAGTGATAAAAATGCATGACATCAAGATTGTTTTCAAAAAAGAGATGAATATTTATTATTTAAAAAAATAACGAACCAACTAAATTTTATAAATAGTAAGATTTATAACTATGGGACGGGGGAGTATAAATATGCATTTGAATTTTTTTTTAAATAAAATTTTTTAATTAAATGCAACGCCTCCTTAGTTAGTTATAGATTTTTTTTATATATTTATTTTTTTCAGGATTGTCACGGATATTCCTGGTACAACTGATGTGTCATTCGGTACGCACAATATATATATATATATATATATATATATATATATATATATATATATATATATATATATATAATACTCAACGTAGTATGTTAATGTGCTAGCTAGCTAGCTTGATTGTCGATGAGTACTTATTATTTATTTAAGTGAAGGAAAATTAATTAATTAATTATATAAATTAATATATATGAAATAGGAAGGGAAATAGTGAGCTACGAGACACCAAAGCCGGTGATCGGAATCCACCGTTATGTATTTATACTGTTCAAGCAGAGAGGGAGGTATGCAGTGAATAAGGCACCAACATCAAGAGACCATTTCAACACAAGAAGCTTCGCAGCAGAGAATGGTTTAGGACTACCAGTGGCTCTAGTCTACTTTAATGCTCAAAGAGAAACTGCTGCTAGAAGAAGATAAAATCATATATATGCATGCTACAATTAAGAATATATTTTAGACCAGGGTTTTGCATGTGTTAAGTTATTGTAATGGCATTATGATCTAGACTAGGGTTTTAAATTTGCACAATAAATAATGTCACTATGGTTATTAATTGGTTGAACTACAAGTGTAGTTGCTACATCTTTCGTGATTGCATGTACAATATATATAATAAATAATGCTCAAATGTTTGTAGAGTTTAAAATAATTAGTAATAATTTTTGTATATACCAGCTAGCTTGTACCACCATTTTTGTGAATTTAATTCTTCAGATTTATTTGCATTGGCTCATGCATAAGGATATGGTTCCACCAATGGTCCCCCAACCTTTATACATCTTGATGACGCTGATCGTTCCTGCTTGAATCAATACGTGTCATCCAATGAACCATTCCCCATTTCAGTGAAAGCAAATTTAAATCTTGTCTCAAAAAAAAATGTCTCTAATAATTTAAGAATTAAAATATTATTTCAAACAAAAAATTAATACTCTTAACATTACTCCCTAATTGAGAAAACACATACTATATTTCTAGCATAATTATACAATGTCCACGGCACACCGTACAAAAATTATAAATAATAAAAAATATCAGTCCCTAAATTTATAATTGATAAAATATAAGTCAAAAACTACAATATATAACTTAATTTTGGAACATTCAAAAAATATATATATTAACTATAGTAAGATGGTGGGAGTAATAAACCACGAAACAAAAATAACTGTAAAAATATATTATTATTATTATTATTATTATTATTATTATTATTATTATTATTATTATTATTATTTCAAAATTTTTTGATGGTGTAAATGTCTAAGCATAAATTAAACACAGTCCTTACACTCGTTAGCTAGTAGAGTTGAGAGATCCACAGGAGGATCCTCACAAATAGTTACAACATAAATAATCATTTAAATTCCCTAAATTAGCTACTCTATCTGCACAACTATTAGCATCTATACTAAAATGTATGACACCTTAATTGTCCAAGGATGCCTGAGAACTAATCTGCACTGCTGGATCAGGCTTTCATCCGGATGAAAAGGGTTTACAATACCTTCAAATGGCGGATCAGGGGCAAATGAGGCACTGTATAGAGGAAGTGCCTATGCTCAAAACTTAAAAGGGCATATATATATAGGTATAGTAGGAGGAGGAGCAAAAATAAAAAGCTTAAATTATTACTACTCTAAAAAAATTAAACATAATATATTCAAATTTTACTCTCACCTCGCTAAACTTCAACTCAAAAAATCCACCCCTCTGGATCGGCCTGGGGCTTCAATCAAGTCGACAATTTCTTTTGAATCATTTAACACAATGTCGAGGAATGCGTATGCTCCAACCAAGATTCAATCCTTCTCTTAAGGCCCATATTTCAGGTCTTACAATGTTACAAGAGCCAATTTTCCCACGGAAACCAGGGCTCCAAATCCCCGCATTAATGTTACTTGGACACAACGGCTGCTCTGCCTCTGCACAAAATTTTATCCACAAGGATATGAGAATGAGAAGATGTTGTGCCAAGCCAGTCAGGTGTTTATTTCAGAATTGCACTGCTGCTCCCTGCTGCAGCTTCTTCTGCTCCAAAACATGCTTGAGCAACTAGTTTTATCTGGTCTCGCTTCTGAAATTTTGTCTTGGTCAACTGGCGCTGATTGTAAGCAAGGAGATTGAATATCTTGTGTTTCGCCCTCTCTAGTTTCAAACGATGGGCATGTTCCGTCATTATTACGGGTGCACAAAGGAATTCCGACCAAAGGAAATGGGCTACAAGTAACTGGGCAGAAAATATCTGAAGAAACTGAAGCAACACGATTCTTTCGAATCTCAGGGGTAGAAGAAGCTGGTGTTGAATGGTCTGATACTCGAGAGTGAATCATGCACGGGGTACATAAGCCAAGGGACAGGTGTAGTTTGCTTTCCTTTGCTGGAGAACCAGGCAATTTCATGAAAGAAATGATAGCGCTTCGGCACAGAGGACATGGAATGGACCCTGGGGAACCTAACAATTCAGATGAGATGTTGCTTGTTGAGCAAAGGTAGAGTGCACATCTTACACAAAGTTCATGTCCGCAGCCTGAAAAGCGAAAGCAGAGTGCATAGCAAATGTCAAAGAAGAGCTTTGGAATTTGCATATCACAGGTGTATTTTCTTTTATTTTTTAAAGCTGTATTTGCAGATCTTAGCTGCGGCTGCATAGACTTTATAAAGGAGTAAGAACATTCTAAATCATGACTTGCAAAACCTCATGCCACAACTGGAAGGAGCGAGGCAAATTTAAGAAATTGATTGCTTGAATGAGCCACACAGCTTATTATGGTAACGGCTAACGAGCTCAAAGATATGATCAAGCTCAACTCTTTATCTTATGAGCCGATGTCCAATGAACTACAAATGAGCCAAAATGAACTATAAATGAGCTAATAGCTTCAAACATGAACCAAGCTCCATGAAGTTCAATAGATTGGTTCTTTTCAAATATGAACCCTTAACTTTTTAAGGGCCAGCTACCATGTACTAATAGCTTCAGCAGGTATACATGGTACATGAGTTCATCCGTCTTTAAAAAGGTTATGGAAATTAATTTTCAAATTATTTCCATTAGATATATATAAAAGCTTTTAGATTTGAAGATGTGTACATAATGTTACAGGTTTATGTTAACCACTATACCTGTAGGCCATCTATGATTAATGTTATTCTATAGATTCCTCATTAATCAGTCTTCTGATTTATAATAACAAAAACATTGTCTCATAAAAGTATTCTAAAAGGCAAATGTATCCATAGTTCCACCCCAATCCTAAAATTTCAAAAGTCATTGAAGATATGATCTCGACTTCCCCACTCCAAAGGAATCGGGAATTCTAAGAAGGTCCTTTACATAAACTTGATTATTTTGAGGATTCTATAGCTGAAAATTAGTAAATTGAACTTGATCTTGCAGTGCAATAGCCAATGGTATAACGACTTTTAAAGTAGAGTAAGGAAACATCACTCTGGCAGGTTAGTATATCAAAACCTTAAAATGACAGGAGGATAATAACAATAAGAGAAAGAGTAGACCTTCAGCAGCTACAGTACATCGTCTCTCCAAGCAAACAGCACAAAAATCAGTTTCATCAGAGGTTGCTGAAGACTGCAAACCAAACTCTCTGAATTGAACAATAACATTATCATCAGTGATTGTTCTCATTATTCATATAAGGTTAATTCATGCCAACATTCTCATATGTTCAAACAAAGTGCAAAATACAGCTTTATGACCTTACAAAAATATTCAAACTTAATTGTATAGAGGAAAATGATTGCAAAAACAACAAAGTAACAAAAATTCAAAGAGAAAGGAAATAAGATGCACGGCACCAGCAGACAGCATGCGGCAGGTCCCTCATTGGCTTATAACCATGATTTCTCCCTTAGTTTGATTCAATTCTTTCATTCTAAATTTAGTGACCTAATGATTTTTGAAAAAAATATATAGGACGGAAACCTTTTCTCAACACTATTAAATAAAATATAATAAAAATATCTAGCCTCAAAACCTCATAATCAAAAGATTTTGACTCAAGCACCCATATCAGAGCTTGTTACACGATGCAATAATTAGTCTATTATTCTAACTATCATGCTCACATTCACCTTTCATCACAACTTGATATACTCTAATTCATTAATAACCAAAATCCTCATGACTATATCTAAATCTACCCAGAAAATAAACCAACCAGATTATATGTTCCCATAAAAATATTCTCAATTGTGAGGAAGAGGAACAAGGACAATATTTTAAAAGAGAACCAAGTCCATCCTTAGAATTTTCAGAACAATCTACATATTAACGTCATTACATTTTAATAAGGGAAAAGAAATGGAAAAAAAAAACTTCGGCATCACTATGAATGTCCTCAAACAGCATAAATACACAGTTCTGTACTGCAGAAGTTTTACCTTCTTTCTTGAAGCAGTTTATATTATTTGTGGAAAAAGGCTTATTTAAGACGTCTAATTGTCATTGACTTTTTATTGTTAACAAGCATATCTTTTGAGTGATGCTTCAGTATATAGAAGCTTCATCTACGTAAATTAGGTTGGACACACAAGTAACTCAAAGAGCTAGCCCTAGAATTTCCTATTAGCAGTAAGAGTAGACACCGTAGCCCACCCCTCCAGCCCTCCCACATCAAGCCAGAATTCTTACTTTGTGTTACAACTGAACTGACACAAAGAAGTCAGTAAAACCAATAAGAACTCTTGAGTTCAGCAACTTAACCATAGATAACAAATCTGACGAGGCAAAGCCAAACACATCACAAATATGTCTAGAACCTTCTTCTTTTTTTCATTTTTGGAATAAGTCAAACATGAGACCAGGGGCTAAGACAAAAAGGTTCCCTTGAGGAAGAGATCAAAAAATAAATGTAATTTTACAAAATAACATCTATTTGTAATAAACATTGGGATCAAATTGAAATACTGTCACTTTTTCTCTTAGAGAAGGTGGAAAAAGAACCTTGTTTATAGAGTTCAAAACCCATTTTTCAACTAAAAAATTAAAAATCTAATGAAGTCTGGTATATTTGTTTACAATTTCCGATTGCAAAGGGGTAACTTGTTCACCTTGGCATACAATTGAAGTTCCTCTGCATTATAAAGTGTTTTTGGCTATAAAATTTTTAACATGCACTATTTATAGAAAATCATGCAACTCTAAAAACTCCATCGTATTAGTTATTAACTTATTAGGTTGTAAAATCCATAACATATTTGCATGTATAGCTATAACTGATATAAAATTACCTTGCTATATTAAGAACACTCATGAGTGGTAGTGATAAATAATTAGAAAGGGGGAATACTGGAATTGTCAACTCAGAATTGGGTGCTAGCAACAGCTCAAGCCAATGACGTCCCCACATCCTTGCAACGTCGAGAGGGAGGCGCCTGAAAAGGTGTACAAAATTCCATGATGTGAGACATGCAAAGACATTATATAGCAAATGCACTAGCCAATGGTTGAGCACTGGAGGAACCAAGTAACTATAATTACCCATTGTAGTTTAACGCCAACCGGCTGGCGCCACTTGCGAGGAGGATCTGTGGAAATAAGATGCCAAGTCAAACTATATAGAATTTGCAAATGCCAAGGCAATGAGTAAAATACTAAAATATAACTGATTCTTGCCTGACAGCATTTCAAGTTTCCCCCACAAGCAGCATAATGCAAAGGAGTGCTCCCCGCTCCTAGAGAATGATGCATTTAAAGTCATTAGAACTCCAAGCATTCAATGGTCGCCACAAAAATTGTTTTGTTAAATTTCAGGACAACAATGTACCTATTGAATTCATTGACGTTCCATAATCAAATGTGACAGACGAAATACTGGCGTGAAGATTTAGAAGGAGCTGTACACAATCAAAATAGCCATTCAATGCAGACATATGAAGAGAGGTGATACCACCATCAGCGGCCTTATTTACAAACTTGGTCAATGCACTGCAATAAGATATATAAATTAATAATGGAACAGAATAGTTCATTTATCAGAGAATTGGCGTACATTAGATAAACAACTCATCATCTAAAAAATCAGACATAATGGGATAAGACTATAGAGGTTCTTCTTTGATGGATATATGTATCTACATCTCTGCCCCTTAGCCATAATGGCCATAGAATTGAATATCAATTGTTCAAACAAGAAAGTCAATTGAAAATTTGATGTAGCATTTTGGGAAATCCTATTCCTGATTGCATTCTACCTGGAGCCATGCTTTCTCTTAAACATATCCTAACATGTAAATACCCAATACTTTAACCCACATGATATATGGTTTCCTTTCATTCTTAATTCCTTTCAGCATATAATATATCATTCCAATTCCAGTGGCGCAACAATTTGTCTGAGTTGAAAATGGCCGGTAATCCTTATTTATTGCTTGCATATTCATAAAAATTCGGAGTACATTATAAAGGACAAGAAGAAACAGAACACAAGTGACTCACAAACCTTTGGTCAAGTTTGTTTCTAATATCGGATCCATCGCCCCTATGGCCATCAATTTGAGCATTAATAGATTCAAAAGGGGAACTTGGAACAAAATCAGCCACTACCAATCTTAAGCATCTGATGTGCCCATTAACTGCCGCAAAATGGAGAGCTGTCCTACCAGTAAGATAGTCTGCTCTTGTAACCTGAAAAAGAGTGTAATCACAATGGGATATAAAATTAAGAATTCCTCAAACACATAAAACGAGGAAGAGAAATACTGCAAACTAACTGCTGTCCTAAAGTGAAAGAATTGGAAAGTGTGAAAGTAAAACTCACATTGCATTTAAACATTAGGAGAGTTTGAACAACCTCCCAGTGCCCATATCTACAAGCTTGCATCAATGCTGTCTGTTTCACATTAAGTAAAAAGATTCAACACATATCCATCAATTCTCTCTCTAGAATACACTCAAATACACATAATTGAGCTAGTCTTATAGAAATAAATTAAATCAACTTGTGAATCAGTAAGAGCAATTCACTACCCAGAAGATAAAAAATCAAAAACTAGTACCTGACCACAATAATTTCTGGAATTCACGTCAGCTCCATTCTCAATTAACAAAGCAACAATCTAATACATAAATCAAGAAACAAGTAGGTAAACTAAGCTCCCCCAAACACAAATATATACATATGGGTCCGAAAACAAGAAAGGGAAATGAGGGGGTTAGAGAGAGAGGGGATGAAATGGGGTTGACCTCATTATGGCCTTTAGCAGCGGCGAAGTGAAGGGGAGAATTAAGGCCGCCAAAGGTGGAGTATTTGGAGAGGTAAGGGTTGCAATCAAGCAGCATCTTTGCTTCCATGAAATCCCCATCTCTCGCCGCCGATACCAACCGCTCACCGGACGCCGAGCAGCCGAAAGAATTTCCCATTTTCACTCTTTAATTATCTCCTGAAGAAAGGAAGAAAAAACTATCTTTCTCTCGAAGGTTTATGAGGTTTCTTAAAATAATGGGGAGGAAAAAGGGTCAACTGTCGTTAAACAAAATTTCAAAAAGCAGGGCCAGGGGAGGGATGAATAAATAGGGAAGAAGATGACACAGTCACCGACGGAAAGGTTGAATTTTTGGATTTGGGGATTAGATTTAAAAAGTGGATTTTAGGCAGTGGCATGGCATGAATAAGCGCCTGTTCGTTCTGTCTTTTCTTCCACTTTTTATTTTCTCTATTATTATTGCTTTAGACGGAAGAAATAAGGGTTAATTAACATTCTATATCAATATAAATTTGTGGTAAAAACATAAGTATTTGTAGTAAAATCATGATTTGATTTGAGAGTGGAATACATTATTGATATTAAAATCTGAGTTGTATGAAAATTGACTAATTGACCCCACACTTAAAATTTCGTATTTTAACTTATTCAATTCTCTCTCCGATTGACATTATTATGGACAATTTTCATTTTAAAAATTCGATTTGAAATTTTTCTCAAAATATAATCGCAAAGTCAAATATAAACAAAATTTAAAGTTCGATAAATTCACTTATAATTTCTATTAATTTCAAAATTTTTATTTATACTCTTATTATATTCTCTGAAAAATTAAAAAAATTGTTAAAGGTTATAATATAATTGTGAGATAAAATAAAATAAAATTTATTCTTAATCAAATCTATTATTTTATAAATTAATAAATTTTATATCAATATCAATATAAATATGTGTGATTTGAGTGTGGAGTACATTATTGATATTAAAATCTGAGTTGTATGAAAAATGACTAATCGACCCCACAATAACAAAATATTTATATGCATATGGAATAAAGAAAATAAAATCTGTCTAGAGCAAATCAGGACCAACCTAGCTACTTGCAGGCATGTTGCTATTATGATGTAAACTTATATAATAAGCTACAATTGCTTTTCACCTCTAATTTTAGCTTGTGCCAACTTTTTAAAATTGCTTTGAATTCATTTCACTACATTTATAAATATTGTAAAATATTTAAATGTCTTACTAATTAAAAAAATTATTATATTAAATTAAATTTTAAATAAATCACATCAATTTCAAATTAAAAATAATCAAGATAACTTCAAAAGGTCAATATAATATGCTTACATATTTATATATATAAGTACATATTGATATTATAGCACAATTTATCATAAGAACTAAATGTTAATTATTTATTTTAAACTGATTAGGATCTCGTTTTGACAAAAATTTTAGATTAATATTTATACTAGCTATTTGTTTTTAAATAATAAGACATGATGATATTGTCACAAATAACTTAAAATATTAAAAACTTATTGTTTATAAATAGTAAATGAATTGCATTAATTTTAAATATATACAAAATCTTTAAAACTTATGATATAAATATATATATATCTCAAGTAGTTGGAATATTGATATATATAACGTTTTGGTCATTAATTGGTGTCGATTTTCATTGTAGTTATAGAATTTTTTGTTTTATGAATATACAAAAACTTACAAAACTCAAAATCTTGTATTATATCAAAAAACGTTAGGAATGTTAGTTCATAATATTTTTTTAAGTGTTACGTAAAAAAAAAAAAAAAAAAAAGTGGATTATTATAAACACAAATGAGTCAAAACTATTAACTATTTCATCTAAATATATATATATATATATATATATATATAAAATACTATTAATAGTAATAATTTTAAAATTTATTTTAATAAAGTTTTTTTCAAAAAAAATAACAATTTATAAAAAATTTTGCAAAAATTCAATTTTTAAAAAGTCTGGTTTTTTAAAAAACGTTAATTTTTATAAAAACAGAATTTTTTAATTTTTTAAAAACGTTAATTTTTTTAAATGGACTAATATTTTTTAAAAAATCTATTTTTTAAAAAACGTTAATTTTTATAAAAACAGAAAATTCTAAAATTTTTAGAAAATTAACGTTTTTTTAAACTTTAGAAATTTAACGTATTTTATTTTTTTAAAAAAGTAACGTTTTCAAATTTTTTTTTTAGAAGAGTAACGTTTTAAAAAATTTTAGAAAATTAACGTTTTTTAAATTTTTAAAATTAACGATTTTAAAATTTTTAAAATTAACGCTTTTCTAAATTTAAGAATTTTTAAAAAATATTAATTCAGTTAAAAAAAAATAACGCTTTTTAAAAAAAATTAAAAATTTATTGTTTTTAAAAAATAAATGAATTTTCAATTTTAAATTTTAAAAAAAAACAGATTTTTTTAAAAATATTAGTTTGGTTTAAAAAAAAATTAACGTTTTTAAAAAAACAGACTTTTTTAAAAAAATATTAGTTAAAAAAAAAAAAAATTAACGCTTTTTTAAAAAACAGACTTTTTTAAAAATTGAATTTTAAAAACAGATTTTTTTTTAAAACAGCTTTTTAAAAAACAGCTTTTTAAAATTAACAGATTTTTTTAAAATAGAAATTTAAATTATTACTATTATTATTATTATTTTGAAATTATTATTATTATTATTATTATTATTATTATTATTATTATTAGTTTTGAAATTGTTTAGGTGAAGTAGTTAATAATTTTGGTCATTTGTGTTATAATAATCCGCCTGCTTGTATTTTCTGAGCTTCACGTAAGCAAAAAAGTCAAGTCAATCTTTCATGACATCAAGATTCCTAACATTTTTTGGATGAAAAAATCTGAGACGGAATGACCATTTTGTAAGTTTTGAAAGACAGTTATTCGATCAGAATAATAAAAAGTTTGATGAACCACAATGAAAACCTAACCTCAAAGACAATGACCAAAACGTAAGTTGAATATTGAGTATTGATTGCAATATTAAGTATTATTAAGAACCTCAGACTTGTAAAGAAGCAGACTTCCATGACAGACCAAGTACTAATGATAATTTTAGCCAGCCAGCCATTTACATGGACCAACATCAAGTTGCTAATAGCTATAACCTGGACTTGAGCAATGAAGAAAATGTATTAAATATCTTCCTGGATCAATATTAAAACTTACAAATGCAGCTTCTTTAGTCAGCAAATACCAACTCCTACATAATTAAATACTCGTAGGGGTAAAACATGAAGCTTATCACATTAATTTTCAACTTGTAGCTTATATTATACTCCTGTAGACAAATAGGCAAATAGGCAAATAGGCAAAAAGTATATACAATCAACTCTAGAATTGACCATAATATTATGCGAACTGATATTTCCCCATGTATTTTCCACAGTCTTCACTCACCTAAGCATACAATGGGTTATACCTTCATGTGATGTGAGAAAGAACACTGTAGAAATATTAAAAACACTTGTGAAAATAATATTCCCCTATATTATTATTATTGTGTTTTTATGTCCTACGATTAAACAACTTTAAAGATGATCTAGGGGTTCAATATTATAGGCCTCTAAAGCTTTATGCAGTACACAAATAGGAGACAACCTTGACTACATCAATGTCAAGGCAATGTATACATATAATTAATGTTTTACTCTATTTATGTCTAAAGATAGTATGTACCTATCAAAAGGGAATCGTCACTCGCATAGGTTTAGCATTTTTTATTTGTACCTGAAGCAAAATATCTACAACTTTCCCATTTTTTATTCATTAGCTGCATGCAAGATGTGTAAACCAACAATTTTATAAAGACATCACCACCTTATTTCACACAAGTATACGCTATCATTGACCAAGATTAGCTAGCTGTGGAAGCGTAAGAGTTGTTAATTTCCGGATACTTGTAAATAAAAAATGCCTAATTTTCAGACGTGGTGTAGCTGGATTTGGGCAAATTTTGCAGCTTGCTAATGTTATAGTAGTATTACTACTACTACTACCACGCGCGCACAAATATATACTGCTCCGTATTCCCCCCTATTGCATTGCATTACCATGTTCTTCTCGGGAAGAAACCAATTGGGGGTTATCATGTTAAAAATGAGCCCAAACAGTCCTAAAACCCCTGCATAGATTGCCTCGTAAGAAGTGAAACTGAAAGTGACAAAAAAACTGATGCTATATATTTTATTTCTTTTTTTCTGAATTGTGAGGAAACAACCTAGCAGCTTATATAAGAGTGACTATGCAAAGAAAAGGAATCATAGTGTCTGCTAGTGCGGCTTATATAAGACTGACTATGCAAAGAAAAAGAATCATAGTGTCTGCTAGTGTTTGTGGCTTAGGAGGAGTTGCTTACTTGCATTTACTTTTAAGCTAAATTGTATTTGGCTCCAATATGATCCTGAGGTTGCATTGTAACAGTCAATCAAAGAACTCAGTCTCATGCAAGAGAAAAGCTTTGGCAATAATCATACAGATTCATGCCCCTGCAACATAAACTCAACAAGCCAATTACACACTGTTATTTCAAAATAAAATTGACATATGTCTACAGAGTATTAAACGAAGCAGAAATACTGGCCTTTCGAAGAATAAGGAATAATAGGCTATGAATATTTACTGGAAAATATGTAACTTTCTGTCATTACAGTAGAACAACAAACATAAAAGAGCAATGGCCAAATTCACCAAACACCTTGGAAAGCTCTGATACTTGTGTGCAGATTTCACATTATAGAACTACAATATCACAGCACAAGAACAACAAATGTATAACTAAAAGTACGGAAAGCAATCTTACAGTATATACCAAGAATGATCTGAGTTACAGTGCAGTGTATGACCAGGACATATGCCACATAATATTGATGACTTTGTCTTCCTCTTGAGCAGATCCTTTCTTGTATATTGGTTCCGCCATTCCGGTTGGAAAGACTTTAAAGACATCAACATCAAAGGAAGCTCAGTTTGAGTGTTTTAATCATGGTCTCAGAACCCCAAGTATAAATACTGTATAGCAGAAGGCTGCGAGCCAGCAGTGGATGACCTGAAGCACTTTATATTAGTAACAAAGCGATATATCCCTGAGATTATATTTGGCAAGAAGTTTGATGCTGAAGCAGCTTCAAAAATCTGCATGTAAATCAAGAAAATTAAGGATCTGGTAGGCAGATGCAACGATTAAATGATAGTGCAATCAGGAGGCCATTAGACAAACAAAGGGTTGAAGACCCTAGAAATTTCTTACAGGAAAATCACATGGCAACAATTGTAGTTATCTCATGAATGAAATAAATGAAAGGTGTATGCCTACTACCCAACTGGTAGATGAATTATAATTGGTTATTAAGCATATGCTTATATGAGCAGAAATATTAACAGAATGCTGTGATGTGCAACCTCCAGTGATCCATGAAGTGTTAGATAAATAGTGAGCACAGTCTTGGTTCGGCTAAAGTCTCAATGTCACTTCTCAAAGTTCTATGCTTTCAACATTGGCTGCAATTGAGAGGATTCCTTCAATGAATAATCCCCAACAACGAGATTCTGTCTCATGCTTAGTTGATGTTGAAATATAAAGCTTGTCGGAGTGAGTGAATCGAGAAGCTGCCGCCCAAGCTGTAAGCAGGTCTCCGGCCACTCGCTCTGTAGTGTTGTCACACAAGATAAGCACGCCGCTCGTCATCATTAGCTCATTGGCTTTCTTTATGATAGCTTTCTCCCCCCTCAATGCAGACTATCTTGTTGATAGTCAGCTAAAAGCAACCAGAGGAGGTTGAGTTGTGACAAGCTATATGGCTGTGACATGGGGAGCGCAAAGGAGCTTTCAACGGAAGATGCTAAGATTACACTTTTTTCATAAAAAATTATTTGCAAGAAAATAATAATTAATTAGATTTACGATAACAATTTAGTTATAACTGTTCTTAATAGTGTGTAAAAAATAAATCTGTTCTTATTAAATCATTTCCGGGTTTCCAGAATGTTGACAAACAGGTATGTAGTCTTATACGGCATGTAAATAACAAAACTTTTAAAAGTAAATTCAGTGTACGTAGGAAGATTACACAAAACATATAGCCACACACAGTATTCTCCGCCTTTTACCAAAACTTTTGAAATGGAAAAAAGCGAAGTTGGGATAGGGAGGGAAAAGAAAGGGGTGTCTGCATAAACACTGATGGTAGATGATTTAATTTAACTGAATATCTATATATATGTGTGTGTGTGTGTATTTATATAACTGGTGGTGTAATTTTGTCCACAACTAAAACTCTTGTACAATTCAACTTTTGACCTAAGCCCAGCTAATGAATAGCTAATATTGATAGCTTTTACCCTGCATGAAATAGCATGAAGTGTATACTATAAGCTTCTGGTCCTTAAAATGCATAAGCTACACCAAATTCTTACATCCAATACATTTTGAGCATGTAACTTGATTAGTAAAGACAAATCAATTGCATACAAAATCCAATAATTGAGCATGATGAATGTAGTATACAAAAAATCTCACATGAATTTATGTGCAGCCTCCTGACAAAAGAAGTCTTCAATGGCATTGATGCCTCATTTAGAACTTTATTTCCTAACAAAGTTACAACCTTTCTTCCAGTTTAATAGATAAAGAAGCCTAGCAGTGACCACAAGGACATTCAGTAAATTCCCAGAAAGACGTTATTTCAGGTCATGAGGATTAAATAGAGGCATTTAAGGTATCAAACCTGTATTCCTCCAAGAGCATGGCCTTCAATGAATTTGAGGCATTCGAGGTATTAAATATGTCTTCAAATGCCACTTCCTTTATAAGGAGTCTCTCTTCTTCACCAATAAAAGAGTAATATATACATTCTACATGAAGATGCAATTCTTCTTCTCAGGCCAGCCTTGTTTAGCATTTGCCAAACCTCAATCCATTACATAAGCATCCTCTGCATCCGCAACTTCATCACAATCATTATCCGCATCAGTGTAATCAGAGTCTACATCACGATCCATGTCTGATTCCAAATCTCCTTCAACTTCCCCATCTTCCCTAACATTGTCTTCAGCACTGAAACGTTCAAAACCATCCTCAACATAGTACCTTTGAAAGTTACTCCTTCCATTATCATCACTATCCCTCCTATAATTAACCACTTCCCTATCCACATTGGCTTTCCTTGGACTCAATAATATCAACTCAGCCAATTTTCTCCTAGCCAAGTACAAACCATTTGGCTCAATTAACTCTCCCTTCTTATATGCTTCCCTAAGAAAAACAGTATGAAGCTTCCCATGATTACCTCTAGTTGATATATAAAATATTCCCTGATGTTGAAGCAAAAATTCCTTAAGCTTCTTAGGTAAATCCATAGCCATCCTAAAATGTGCAATCCTCTCCAAACTAATCTTCTTTTCAACCGTTAATGACACCAACTCATGAATTGTAGCAACCGCCCTCTTCTCCATTCGTCTCTGAGCCTCAAGCGACCTCAGGTCATAACCGACCACATCTTCATATGGCGACCAATACGGAAGTCGCTGCCATTTCCAGACAGCAATTTTATAATACTTGTTAATCTTAAACCCAGGAGGAAAATTAACAATAAATGAAAACCGAATATTTTCAGCATCAATTCCTTTCTCTCTGTATTCTTTCTCCCTAAGTCTCTCTATAGAACAAACAGCTAAATGTGGGTCTTTTCCCACAACTTCAATGTACTTATTCCTCGTTTCTTTGGCATCAAACAATCTGAAATACTCAGGGTACTTAAGAATGACCGATAATTCAAAATCATCTGGTAACCCAAACTCCTTCCGGGCAATCCGAACATGCTCAAGGCGAAGCCTTCCAGTATTCGATAGCAAAAGAAGCTTCCGAAGCCGGGTCGCAGCATCAGGGATTTGGGCATGAAGGGCTTCATTTTCTTGATCAATTTGGAGGAGTGCTTTCCGGGTAAGTCTACAATAAAGAATTCTCTGAACCGGGTGCTCAAAAATTTCAAAAACGTGTGGAAATTTGAGGATAAATTTACCGGCTTCGAATTGTTTGAAGCCGAGGCGGCGAGATAGATTATCAAGGCGAGAGCTTGAAATCATGGAATTGGGATGATTGAGAATAAGATCCTGAAATTTAAGAACTTTCCGCATCTTCTTTTCGACTTCCATGTAGTTGTCGTAGCTATGATCTCGAACTCGTTGGAGCTTTTTGGGTATGGAAGTGGATTGTGAGAAGAGTCTTGTTTGGTGAAGTAGTAATGTGGGAATCAGATGGGTGGTTTTGGATTTTGAGAATAGGGTTGAATAAGCTAAGAAAGTATGCATTTTTGCGCGATGGTTATTCAGGGTTTAGGATTTTAGCAGACGAAAGTATAAGCTCAGTGATAGTATGTGTTTACAGGGAAAGTTAAAATGAAGGCTATGGTGGAAATTATAAAATTGTGTGGTCATAATCGGAATTAACAGAAGATGTGGGGAGTGTAGTGTAATTTAGGAATTTAGCTTGGGCCTGGTGAACTATTTCTAGGATCAAAGCTATCAACTTAATTGTGTGAATTCCAATGGGCACTTCACATCTAAGCCCGTCTAATGTTGATGTGTAAATTTGGGATAAGATTTAGGTGACGGATTTGTTCTCCCAATTTAATTAGATTTAGATTATTTCTAAAACCATTGATAAGGACTTTGTTAAATTATTACTCCTGTTCTAAAATAGACTCTACTTTCATTTATATTATATTATATATAAAAAAACACTTGTACAAAATTGTTGTATTTTTATTGTAATAAAAATGACCCAATATGTCATCTAAATTTCATTTTCATCTCATCTTTATTACTCCTATAAACTAATTCGAATGAGCAAAGTCAAGGTCGTCTTTTTTTAACATGCTTTTTTTTACTAATCCCAATAATCAAATCATTTGAATTGAAATCATCAAAAAACGATACATAGAATGGATGAGACATGAGAGTAGCAAGATTCTAATCCTCCAATTCAAACTATGAGCTAGAGAGTCCATGCATGCATGCTTCCATCTCCAAATAATCAAGATAGACAATCAAACCAACACAACTGATACTACTAGTAAAGGGCTAAGGTCAACCGAGTCAATACCCGAACCACTATTCCATGCTCCTGTCATAGTGTAGCTACTACGTACACCTGACACACGACCAAGGATTTAGCAGGGTTCGTTCTTGACTCACTTACCCCTTCTGAGCCTACCTACTTTCATCTTAAGCTCCTTGCCTTCCTATTCCCCCTTACAATATTTCTATAAGATTTTTTAAGCAAATGACAGAGAAACATGGTTTATGAAACTAGACCTCCCATTTAATTAATTGCACTGAAGCGCCTCTTTGATTCCCTGAATTGTGCGAGAGATTAGAGTGCTCACAGTTTCAACCGACTCCACTGTGAGCTTAGCTGTAGGGAGGTCGTTCACCAATATCTGAAAACCCACTGTCAGTAGAGAACCACCACTGCCACCGCCTTCTTTTGCCACTGTTCCATTAGGACCACCAGAGTCTGGAAAACAATCCGGAACTACTGCAAATCCAGATGGCAGGAAAGCTACACATGCAGAATCTCCCCCACTCATCACCACGTTCATTGATGACACGTCAACAGCTGCGGAAACTATTAGTGACCCTAACCTATCTGAGGATGTCTCTTGCAGTATCAGCATGTTATTCTGATTTGAATTAGCACTCGAGGCCTGCAAGGTTGTGCAGCAAAAATCATGTCACAAGTGAAGAATAAGGTACACTTTTTATTGTAATCTGTATGGCTACTAAAATAAAGATAGCTCGATCATGTATTCATTTACATATATACTTAATTAAAGGTTACCCAGAGAATTGAGAGGAAAGCAAAATATAAGTCAAGTAGATAGCATAATGGAAAGAAGCTCTTCAAATACGTCCAAGAAGATAGGGATCACATTTGGGATTAAAACTTTAATTCCAAACAACATGCAGAAGTAGGTATAGCTATCCTTTTTATATAAAAAGGAATTAACTGAAATACCATAAGTTGATGAAATGCAGGTTATGACAGTAGACAGATTGGGGTCACATTTATTAGCTAATATATGACTACTCACGCTAGCACGTAGAAGAGAAATGCTGTTGCCACGATCTTGGCCCTTGGCAATGCGGACCATCTGTTGCATTGGACCACCATGGGATAAAACGTCCCACTGGCTCCTTAGTTGTTCATTCTGCAGTAAATCAAACAATTTCTGCTGCTGTACAGGCATCCAAACAGACATTGTGGCACTCAAAACAACACCAGAGGGCTCTCCAGGGTTATGAACACCTTTCCGTATCATTAACCTTGCGCCTTCACCCATATTCTCAACTCGGACAACTTCCCATTTGTGAACTGTACCACAAACCCCAGCACAAAAGTTACGAGTCATGCGTTGGGCCAGCTTTGCGATGCTTCTCCTACCATTTGGAGTGATACCTGTTGTACATGGAACTGTATCAGAATCCAGCATAACAATTTCAATCAGAAATGTGAGAAGGGACTAACAATTGACCTGAGTGATCTTCACAAGGCACATTAGAAGACATGATGACCGCCAAAAAGTCGCATTGTCTTTGAAGGGTTGCAACCCACCTTTGTGCACCAAAACCCATGCCAGACCTGAGTAACGGCCGATAGAGGTGCTGGATTGCACTCTCATCATATTCTGAATGTTCCACCCAGGTAACCTGCAATATAACGTTTTAAAATAACAACGGATTCTATTTGTTTATTAAAATGTAAAATTTACAATCCATACTAGCACAATGCAATAATACTCCAATAGCACTGATAAGATTTCAACTAGTTGAAACAAACTTCAATTGCATTTGGGAGTGGAATTTTCAGTTAGCCAACGCTGGAAACTTGAGTAGAAAATTATTCAACAATGGAAGTAATCAACACTTCAGGAAACTCCACCAAAATTGCTAAATTTGCAAACAAATTTTATATTAATTTTTACAATGCTAGCCTTTGAATTAATTTTTAACACTTGGGTGATGCTGGGGGATTGGATTCCCCAAACAGCCCTGCAGCATCAATTCATTTCAGCAAAAAGTTTCTACATAATGTTGAGTTATTGGTCAGTGAAATCTGCACATCACATTCACATGTAAAGCACATGCGCACACGATATATTAAGCATCTAAAAAATTATTTGCATTTTCTAAATATTAGATGTCCCCACAAAAACAGGCTCTTAGGGAGGTTCAAAAGCAAAGTCAACATGAAATGGGTTTATGTCAGCGAGGTAAGAACAAAAAACTTCCCATTTAATTATAAAACAGCTGCATATGGTACTTGCTAACAATATTTTTAGTTAGCAAATGAAAGTTAATTAAGATAGAGATATAGTGTTGTATTGTTTAATAGAGTTGAAAAAAGTGCAATATGAAACTGTATCCAGGTCATGTAACCTCGTGGTTAATAAACAACATATGAGACACAACTAAGGATGAAATTCCAAGGCTTTTACCTTTATGTGAATATAAATATTTTAATATATTCGAGATGCATAAAAATAAATAAATAAAAAGGTATCCACTATAATATTATAATGTCCCTTCATTCACTCATTTCTAAAATGGCAGTTAAATAATAATGAATACACTGAACAACCCTAGCCTTGAAGTTGAAGATTATACTATAATTAATATAAAGTTGAGAAGCATCTTACAATAAAATACTTGAGTAGTAATAGAAGGTTCAGATTCTTAGGTCAAAGTCTTACTGTATCTGATTAGAACCAAACAAAATATTGTTTCCAAGCACAAGTCAAGCAGGCTATAATAACAGATGTCCATTACTTCCAAGTAATGCATGAAATACTCATAAACCTCAATAAAGACCTAAAGAAAGGAACTATTTCAACAAAAGTAAACTAGTGCGAACATTTATACGATAAAATGGAAATAAAGATACAGAACAAATAAAAACAATTATTTCAGCAATTACCTTAGAAAAACCATTGGGCATATCTTGCACAATACATCCAGAAGGAAGCCTCCTGCAATGCCCAAATGCATGTGCATTTGGACCTTCTCGGATGGCTTCAATGGACACATCAACCACAGCCCAAACCCCCTCTACATGTTGTTTGCAGAACCGAAGAAACCTCACTTGACGAACTGGGACCAGTGGTGAAATAACTTGGATCTCCGCATGCATCTACAATTTAGGATCTTCAAGATTCAGTTTAGCAGTAAAGGTAAAGAAAATAAATAGGAGGAGAAATGTCAAAAGATGTACCAGTTGCAGAGCACCATTTCTAGTGCCACCCATGCCACTAGATATCACATCAAGAGTAGAGCTGCTTCCAATCATGCCAGGAAACATTTCAACCCATTGATTCTGTAAGATTGAAAAGTTATGAAAAGAGTGGCCAACTGCCAAGCACTAAAGAACAAGGATACTATTTAAGTTTAAAGTATACATAATAGAGGATCTAAAATAATTCTACACTTGGTCCTCTCCAACACCATAGAGATATTAGATGTCTACATGGCAAATAAAAATAAAAATTATTTTGAAGCTAAATCTCTCAGCCACCCTATTAACTTTGTCACACAACACAGATGTTGTAGCTAAAAAATAAGTTATTTCACAATACCATAAAGAATAACAGTCACGTGTGAAATTGAAGAACTTACTGCATCCATCAACATCTCCACGAGGGCCAAGCTGTTGATAGTTGAGATACCAGTTGCCCTTGTACCGTCAGTTATCAAACCCCTTGGTTTCATTTCAATACAAGGAATTATTGTCCTCGTGTACTCTTCAAAATTCAATGTTTCCTTGCTTCCATCCAAGCTTCTGAACCAGAGGGATTATCAATCTGAGCAAGTTTCACCAACTCATCCATTGCAGCCATAGCAAGCTCAAGAAACATGGATTTCTCATATGGTACATCAACACCGGTCATGCCAACCACTGGCCTGCTCGAAGGCACCAAATTCAAAGCATTTGAAACCCCATTGCCAAAATCAAGCCCCATGGGCAATGCTGCCTCTGCAGGACCTAAACCATCAAAGCCATTTCTACCAACCGCAAGTTCCAAGTTAGAGTTTGACATTAAAGGGGGAAAGGGACCAGCTAAAGAAGACAAGGGTCGACCCAAGAATTTGTTTGCCAGTACACATATACGATTGAGCTCATCTTTCAATCGCGCATTCTCAATACGGAGATGATGCTCCTCAATAGATATCTCTCCCAAGAATTGCTGCTCCACCGCAACCACTGCAAATCGGGTTCCTCGTGGCTTCCTTGATTGCAATATTCTCAATTCGAAGCTTATCATTTTCTTGTTTCAGAATCAGATTCTCATGGCGCTCTAATTGGGTCTGATATTCATGTGGACAAATTTTAGTTTCATGAATAATCAAACTTTTTACAGTTATCAATATATAAAACCTATAGAACAAATTACCTTCATTTGTGTTCGTCTATTCTGAAACCAAAATTTCACTTGCTTGGGTTCCAAGCTTAACTTCTGGCCAAGTTCCAACCTTTGTTTCTCATCAGGATGAGGATTCTCCTTGAATGAACTAGTACAGCAGAACAGTATCCCAAGTACATAATAAGCCAGAAAGTAATTAAATTTACAAGTAACTAAATTTACACATAATGTGGAAGCACTTACGCTTCAAACTCTTGTATTTGATATGGTGTATGTCTATGGTATTTCTTTTTCCTCCGAGATCTATTACCAGGAGTTTCCTGATCATCACCTGATGCAGCTTCCAAATTGTCACTTCCAGACTTGCTCTCATACTCATCTTCCCTAGCCCTTACCATTGTACCAGTATCTAAATTTCCACCTATCAGACCCATCTCACCAAGACCCTCCATCTTTGGTTTCTACATAAAACCAAATATTATTAATAAATTAAAATAACAAGTAACAACAATTTTTTTATTAAAAAAATAAAAAAGCAGGCAAAAGAAAAACTATAATGAAGAATCAACATCGTAAAGTAGATGTATTCACACACAAACTGAGAACAAAGATGGATACGTATACATATAGAGAGAGAGGGAGAGAGTCGTACGATAGGAAGAGAGAGGGATGGAGAGTTGAACACCGTGTTAGCTATAGGTGGAGTACGCAGTTGATGGTGAGCAATGGCAGCAATGGGCATGTTGTTGGTGTATGGACTATCAACCAACAATCTGGCATCCCCACCACTGCTACTGCCAAAGAAACCCCCAAAACTCATCAAGGGTGGAGGGAATAGATAAACTCTTGTTTTTCTAGATAGAACTAGACTAAATCAATATATAAAATCACAACCAGAATCAAAACGGGTATTTTTAGATGTTTTTTCTTATCTCTCTCTAGACATCACAAATCAGATTCAATTTCTTACGCAGAGTTGGACTGATAAAAAAAATAATGATGCCCTCGATCGATTCACCAACCCAAACCCACAAAATTTAAGAACCAACTGAAAGGGTTGGTACAAGACAACCATAAACCCTTATTACCCATATCTTCTCTCTCTCTCCCCCTACCCACTTTCTCCCTCTTAAAACCCCACGGTTTGACTATTTAGCTGTCATCAGCGAAGAAAGGCCATAAAGGAGAAAACGAAAGGTTTTCAAAATATAGAAAATAAAACAAAAGGAGAAAGAAAAAACAATTAAAATTATGGACTTTTCAATACCTTACAAAAACATAGTATCAAAATCAGAGAAAAAGACCCGGTTGACTCGCTTTCTCTCTCTACTTTATCAGCAGAAAATACTGTTATACTAGTATATAATTGAACCAAAACCCAGTACGGATGTAAAGGCAACCCTTGTAATTACTCTTTCACTCTATATATATATATATATATATAGCACACCACAGTGAACAGAAGTAACTAAAAGAATAGTAGTAGTATAATGATATAAGATAAATATAAATACAATTGGGGATTTGTGGACCTCCAATCCAACAGACCTTTCTCTTTCACTTTCTCTCTCTAGATATTGGGATCTGTAGGTGGTTGTACGTGGTGGGTTAGCGATTTACATGAACAATTGTTTAATGAGAAATAAAAATATAAAAAAAAACAAAAAAAACAGAGCTTTCTTCCCAGCTTTAGAGCTGACTTACAGTAACTCCAATTGCGGAAAAGCACGCACTTCAATGAATTCGTTTAACTATTTTCAAAAAAAAAAAACCTTCCCAAGTCTCGAATCTTTTGATGAAATCGAAACTTATATATAAATTTGGGGAGAGAAAAAAAAATCAAGGCTTCTGGGTTTATGGCCTTCTTCCATGCAATTTTTCTTCCTTCCTTCTCTCTCTCTCTCTATATATATATATATATATATTATTACAACTGTAGTCTGTAGAGGAGTTAGTAGGATTTTCTGACAGAGAAAGTGGGACCCACTTATTCAGTCCTAAAACAATGCTCGAGATGTCCTCCCTCCCGGCCCAATCCATCTTTCTTTCTTATTTTTGTGCTGAGGTACTGCAATCCTACGTAATTCTTGCAGTTTTTACTTTTTACAATAGGGTAACTTTACTAATTTCACAAAATAGGAAAAAGGCAATTACTCTTTATTACCAAAAAAATGATAAAGGCAATTACTCCATAAACTGATAAACATGTAGAGTTCCGTCTAGAATGGGAACCACAATTTTAACTTTTAAACTAATTAAAATTAGTTAAATTAAATTCAACCCATCAATTCCAATTTTTAACAGAATTGATAACAAAAATAAATAAATTAAAAGTGATACCCATATTTGTTATTAAGATAGTGGTGAACCAAATATTTATTACTGAACTGTCCTAGATTATACCGTTTCTAAATTGATATTTTATACATATATTGGAAATATTAAAAAAAATATTTATCATTAATATTTTAAAAAATATATTTATAATTATGTAATTTTTTTATAAAAATACTTTTCTTAAAATATATACAATTGAAAGTATTTTAGTTTTATGTTACTACACCACATAACTTTGCCAAACAGATAAGTGATAGTATTACTTTCTACAAAAATGTTATCATCACAACACAAATTACTCTCTCTGAATAGTGTTGTCAAAAAGTATACCCTTAAAATATACACATGGAATAAGGACTGAAATCTTTAATATGCCTCACAATATTAGATAAATAGAACTCCACCCATATTCTTTTTCCTAATAGTATTTTTGTAATAAAAAAAATAGAGAGAAATAATAAATAAATAGCATGCAAAAAGAAAATTTTAATTGAAAATTATTGATGATCTGTAATGTGTATTAATGATCAACATCAACCAGCTTATTATTACCATTTAATATGTTTAATGTTTTGTATATCTCTACACATTTAAAGTGATTTCTCATAATTTATTACTGAGGAAGTGCACACCTCCAGGCTCCATATAACAACTACTCCCGCCATTCTTAAATAAGTGACGTTTTAGAAAAAAAAAATTATTTTAATTATCTATCGTTTATAATTTTCTAGGAGAATAAATTATTTACTTTCCTATATCACTCTTACCTTCTCTCATTGTCCCAAGAAATTTTCACCCTTAGTATTAATTGTGAGACCCCATATTTTATAAATAAAGATTTAAATTTTCCGAAATATTTTTTTTATATTATGGTGTGGATTTGATATAATGTTATAGTTGTGGGTAGTATTTATAAATTTTGCAAAGTATGCAAGTTGTCATATTATATTCGATTGGTGGGGAATATTCGTTTTAAGCGAAATATATTAAATGCGGCGGCACAATCATTTGGTGGATCCTAGCGAAATTATTATCGGATTGAGAAAGCGACAAAAATATTTTATTAAAAATAACGGCGGAAGTTTTGGTTGATCTTGTTGAACTACTAGGTAGTAAAAAAATGATGTACGCGTTGTTGCGTAGTAGTAGCCATACGGTATTGATTATTGATATTTATGTGAGAAGTCACTCGGTTTTGTTCAATTATTGCTACAATAGTTTGCGTAGTATCTCACATTATTTGATTCAATTATTGTTGATTTAGAAGTTTTGTTTTATTAAGTAATAAAATAGAAACATCTTTTTATATAAAATGAATCTTCATTAAAGTTATTCTATAAATAGAATATATTATATTGTATTATGCATAGTGTTTGCATAGTGCTTGCGTAGTGTTTGCGTAGTAAAAATCTTTTTATATAAATAGAATATATTATATTTTATTTAAAATTTTTTTTTTAAATATGGACCGTCAGATTAAAGTAAATCAATCTGGATAGTTCATGGATTAATTCTTATGCATTCCATTTTCCTATAAATAGAAGCTCATTTCTTCATTATTTTCTTATGAATTCACTGAACTCTAGATAGAGAAACTATAGAGAGATAGAGAAAAATTTTCTACTACTTCATTACTCTTATATCAAGTATTATTTTACGGTAAGGGATATTATTCTTTTGTATTCAAGAAGAGAACTTACATTATTCCATTTCTTTATTGTTACATTGGAATAACTTTTTTGTATCATGCCAAGCTACCCTATACTTGGTGACATTCTTACATTCTTATCTTTATTATTACAGCCGGAATATCACATACATCTTTATCATAGGACTGGTTCCATTTTATTATTCATCTTTATTATTACGCCGGAATATCCCATCATCTTTATCTGTGGGACTGGTTCCATCATTTATTATTCGCATTTATTATTACATTGGAACATCCTGACCGATTGTGAATTTCACGACTGGTTCCGTTATTATTATTATTCTGTTGAAATAACATCTGCCTGCCAATAACGCATGCATTGTGATATCTTTTGTTATTCCATTCGGTATTATACTCAGTTGATTAAAATTTTGACTTCTATACTCCATAAAATTAGTGGAATATCCTTGATATTTGTCTTCATCAATATCTTTTCATGGAAATATTCTTCGAGCATTCTTGAATTTTACTCTCTACAAAAAGCGATATCGTGTTGACAATTTGGACGTTATTGGTTCATGGATAAATTAATTCTTGAACTTGTTTTATTGAATTCTTATATCATTGTCATCATCCTCATGTTTATATTATGTTGAAAGTCATACATTGTAAGACCGAATTTTATGAAATAAAAGTATTCAATTTTTCTTATAATTACTATTAGGTAAATGGTTAAATTGATAAAAGTTAAAGTTAAGGGTGATATATGAAATTTTTTTTTTCAAAATACATGAAGTGGTTATAAAATATTCATTGTTGTTTGGGAATATTCGTTTTAGTCGTGGAATATTCTTTACATACGTGGGGAATATTAAATGCGATGGCGTAGCCATTTGAGGCCCCATAATGAGAATAAGCGCCGGATGAAAAAATGATAAAATTGAGTTTTTATAAATAATGGCGTTGTTACTGAATTAACGATGTTGGAATACCGGTTGGTAAAATAAAATGTCTGGCGTTGTTGACGCAGTAGCACAATTTGTATTATTACGGTATTTTTGAATTATTGATTCTTACGTAAGAAGGCATTACTCAATAATTGTTACGATAATTCTTATTTAATATTTTATTTTATTGATTCAATAATTGCTACGTTGAAATTTTATATTATTGTTGTTCGATAATTATCCTTTATACGATATTTTCCATTATCGGATCAATAATTAATATTATTGAATAATATTATTAGATAGCATTATTGGCAATGTCTAGAAAGTTACATCGAGGAGAGGTTTGGTCACCTAATTGTGTGCCGATGAGGAGAAATCTTATCGGAAAGCTCCTCTTTCACAGGAACCGCTGTCAGTTGCCATTATTGTGATTCTGTAATATTATTTGTGAATAATTAATTATTAATTTATATGATAAGGAAATATTTATTTAATGTGGATAAAAATGATGGATTTATTTATGTGGTTATAAATGAAGGAATTAATGTTGAGGTATTTTATCAGTATTTTTGTCAGAATGAAGGTATTAAAAATTAAACCAGTGTTTTTGAGATATATTGCGTGAGTTATAATTTTTAATCCGCCGTTGGATCGTTGTAATTTTTGGATATGTTATACATATATAAGTTGAGTATATGTCCACAAATTTTGAACAGTTAAAAAAGAACGTATGATTTGTTATGAATTTTAAGAGGTGAATGGTTCAAAAATTGTTGAAGTATCCGAATTTAGCATTTTGGTGAAAAATTCTAGAATTAAGTGGGCCCCACTTGTGGTTGGTGAAGAAATGTGCTGAATTTTATTTCAAATGTGGTGGGTGAGAATAGTAGCAGGTAAAGCCATCAGGTTGCAGGTCAAGTCTGCTAAAATTTTCCTATAAATAGAGGGCTAAGTTAGAATTAAAAATCACACCAGAAACAAGTTTTCTTTCTCTCTATATTATCAAGCATATTTTGAGAGTATTTCGATACTTTGAGAGTTGTTATTTAGTAGAATTTTCCTTCGGTTTTTCATCCGATATTCCAGTCAGAAGTACTACTCTTTTGAGGTAAGAGATTTTAAGGGTTATTATGTTTTTCAGTTCGTACTTCTTCTGACCTTCAAAAAATTCTGGAAAAATTTGAAATCATATGTTGATGAGTTTTATTGATTGTGTCCAAAAATGATAATTTTTGGATATATAGATTAAGAGTTATGAATTTTATGAGAAAAGACTATTTTAAAAGTAACCGCTTATAACTCCTTGTGGTTAACTCCAAAATTGATAAAATTTTTATTGGGAGTACATCTATATAATATCAGTGTACTCTGTGAATTTTGGAATTTTTGGATAAAAGTACAATTTATGATAAATGTCTAAATATTCGACGGTTTTGGCCATATGAAAATAGTAAATGAATTTTAAAATTCTAAGAAAATATATGTTCAATATGGGACTATATTCTGCTAAATTCCAGAAAAAAAATATTTTGGAACTGATTTGGTATTTTCATGGCTGGACTAGTTATGAATAAATGAGTTAAATATGTTATGTGCGGGGAAGAAAATTGAAAAATATGATTTTATGGCTTGAGAATCATATATGTGGTATATGCAGATTTTTGATGAGGGTTTTAGTTATTGGTGATGAAATCTTATAAGTTTGGCATTTTATGATGATTAAATGCATTATTTAGTAAAGTGTAAACAATTAAAATAAATTGTTTATAAGTTTAAGAAATGTTATTCTTTCAATATCATTATACCGAAATATTGGTATGAATTTTATTGTGGAATTTCTAGCTTTTTGTGTCAGGATTACTATTCATGAGTTACTATTCAAGAGTTACTATTCACTACAAAATTGATTTCTTTTTCTAACCAGATTATAGTTGATTTATGAATATTACTCTGGAGATTAAAACTATATATTGATTATATTGATTTTATTATCATATATAACATTTTATAACCACGATGTTGAAATTCTCTTTTCTTTGGAGTGTAAAGATGAGTAGATTATTGGTATGATCATGAGTAGGGTTCTTTTGGCCGAGTAAAAAGTTGAATTTGATTTGGTATGATCTTGACCATTGAATTTATAATTGAATATCTTTAGCTTAAGTGCAAAAGGTGAATTGATCAACATGGTTATAATTATTATTTATATAAATTACGAAGTGATTATATATTTCTTTGAGATATTAATATCTTTGGCTTATAGAAAGATGAATTATTGATGAATATCTTTGACCCGGTGGTGCAAAGATGAGCTGTTAATGAATATCTTTGGCTCGTGGTGCAAAGATGACTGTTGTTGAATATCTTTGGCCCGATTAGTGCGAAGATGAACTGTGGATGAATATCTTTGGCCCGTAGTGCAAAGATAAATTTATTAGTATGATTATGAACAGGAACTGTGATTTGGTATAACCATAATCTTTGATGTTTCAGGTAAAGACATGTGATGAAAATTATATTAAATCTTGGAGTGCGAAGAGAATTTAGAATCACAATTATTATTATGAGATATTCATATGATTGTGGAAAGGAACTATTGATTGATGTTATAGGGATAAAACATTGTTGGTGGACTTTTAATATGGAGAAGATAATAGACTGTATTGTCTATTTGACTCTTCTAATGGATTGCTCGTTCTGCTGCAACTACGGTTGAAATTTTTATCATCTACCATATGTTCTAAATCTATGATTTGTTATTGATGAAGGCTATTGATAATTTAATTATCTTTAGTCATGATATTCTTTACTGAGCTAGTAGTGTGCTCACCCTTTTGCTTCACAATTCCTTTCAGGTAATAAAAGTGTAGCTGGGTCAAGCGGGGGTAACAAGGGAATAGAACAGTGGTCTCTAACTGTGGAGTTCTCCCTAAATAGTATAGACGAGTGTGTTGTATACATCTTTTAGTAGTTATATTTGGTGAATCATATAGGGAAAGGCGAACCCAACGTTGGAAGGGTGTTTTGCCACTATCATACAAGATGTCTAATGAAATACAACCTCGTGTCATCATAAGACAAGGTTGTGCTCATTCACTTGTTGAGTATATTTCTGAGCACTACCTATATAATCTTGTTGTTTGTTTGAAGTATAATTCTCAATTTGAGACGGTGGAGATAATGATAAGTCGAGAAGACTCACCATTGGGAAGAATATGATAGTAATCTTCTCGTTTTTTCTGCAGGGTCTATTGGGTCGACCAAGTATAATTACGTGGCCATATGATATCTATCATAACCTAGAAGCGTGGCCTCCCATATACGAAGGGTTTCATGAGCACTTCTCGAATATTCTAATTTCTAAAAGCAGTTTTTTGACTATACCTTTATGTAAGGTGTCATTGTGACGTCTTATCCGAGGTTGGGATGAGAATTCTGATTGGTATATATATTTGTATCCAAACTCACAGTATATGTGTTGTTGTATTTTGCACGACAATTGTTGTAATAAAGTTGTAGTTGTTTTCTGTACCATGTATTTGGCAACTCAGAATGGGTTGGATGAAATGGACCTATTTTGGGGTTGTCACATTTGGTATCAGAGCTTAGGGATATGATCTCTGGCGGATATCGGGGAATAGAACTAGGAGGGGAGAGATGAATAATCCTTCGCTAGTGTGTTCTACCTAAGCTTAATTGTTGGTCAGTTATAATATCGGGATATTATGTGATATGTTAATTTGTTCAATTAACCCTTGTTTTGAAGCTGTATTCTAGAATGATATCTGAAATACATGAGATGAACAATGGAGAAATCATGATGACAGAGAATATGGAATCTGGAATGGAAGCAAGGTATTCTCAACTCTTTGAAATACCAGGTACGTAAATTTCGGGGACGAAATTTCATAAGGAGGGGAGATTATAAGACCCCAAATTTAATAAAATAAAAGTATTCAATTTTTTTTATAATTACTATTAGGTAAATAGTTAAATTGATAAAAGTTAAAGTTAAAAGGCGATATATGAATTTTTTTTTCAAAATAATAAAGTGGTTATAAAATATTCATTGTTGTTTGGGAATATTCGTTTAGTCGTTGAATATTCTTTCTGCTACTGGAGAATATTCGTATAATGGTTTGCTTGACCATTTGAGGGCCCCATAATGAGAATAAGCTGTCGGATAAAAGAAAATGACAAAATTGAGTTTTTATAAATAGCAGCGTAGTTATTCACAATTAACCTTTGTTGGAATACCCGATTGGTAAAATAAAATGTCTACGCGTTGTTGCACAAGTAGCACTACGGTATTACGGTATTTTTGAATTATTGATTCTTACGTAAGAAGGCCTTTACTCAATAATTGTTACAGTAATTAATGTTTAATATTTTATTTTATCGATTCAATAATTGCTACGTTGAAATTTTATATTATTGTTGTTCAATAATTGTCATTGCACAGTATTTTCCATTATCAGATCAATAATTAATATTATTCGAATAATATTTTTAGATAGCATTATTGGCAATGTCTGGAAAATTCTGTCAAGGAGAGATTTGGTCACCTAATCATTGCGCGCCAGTAAGGAGAAATCCTTATCGAAAAGCCCCCTCTTTCTTGGGAACTGCATGGTTGCCAGTGATTCTGTAATATTATTTGTGAATAATTATTTATTGATTTATATGATAAGGAAATATTTATTTGATGTGGATATAAATGATGGATTTATTTATGTGGTTATAAATGAAGGAATTAATGTTGAGGTATTTTATCAGTATTTTTGTCATAATGAAGGTATTAAAAATTAAACCAGTGTTTTTGAGATATATAGCGTGAGTTATAATTTTTAATCCGCCGTTGGATCGTTGTATTTTTTGGATATGTTATACATATATAATTTGAGTATATGTCCACAAATTTTGAACCGTTAAAAAGAACGCATGATTTGTTATGAATTTTAAGAGGTGAATGGTTCAAAAATTATTGAAGTATCCGAATTTAGCATTTTGGTGGAAAATTTTAGAATTGAGTGGGCCCCACTTGTGGTTGATGAAGAAATTTGCTGAATTTTATTTCAAATGTGGTAGGTGAGAATAGTAGCAGGTAAAGCCATCAGGTTAAATAGAGGGCTAAGTTAGAATTAAAAATCACACCAGAAACAAGTTTTCTTTCTCTCTATATTATCAAGCATATTTTGAGAGTATTTCGATACTTTGAGAGTTGTTATTTAGTAGAAGTTTCCTTCGGTTTTTCATCCGATATTCCAGTCAGAAGTACTACTCTTTTGAGGTAAGAGATTTTAAGGGTTATTATGTTTTTCAGTTCGTACTTCTTCTGACCTTCAAAAAATTCTGGAAAAATTTGAAATCATATGTTGATGAGTTTTATTGATTGTGTCCAAAAATGATAATTTTTGGATATATAGATTAAGAGTTATGAATTTTATGAGAAAAGACTATTTTAAAAGTAACCGCTTATAACTCCTTGTGGTTAACTCCAAAATTGATAAAATTTTTATTGGGAGTACATCTATATAATATCAGTGTACTCTGTGAATTTTGGAATTTTTGGATAAAAGTACAATTTATGATAAATGTCTAAATATTCGACGGTTTTGGCCATATGAAAAATAGTAAATGAATTTTAAAAATTCTAAGAAAAATATATGTTCAATATGGGACTATATTCTGCTAAATTCCAGAAAAGAAATATTTTTGGAACTGATTTGGTATTTTTCATGAAACTGGACTAGTTATGAATAAATGAGTTAAATATGTTATGTGCAGGAAGAAAATTGAAAAATATGATTTTATGGCTTGAGAATCGTATATGTAGTATATGCAGATTTTTGATGAGGGTTTTAGTTATTGGTGATGAAATCTTATTAGTTTGTCATTTTATGATGATTAAATGCATTATTTAGTAAAGTGTAAATAATTAAAATAAATTGTTTATAAGTTTAAGAAATGTTATTCTTTTAATATCATTATACCGAAATATTGGTATGGATTTTATTGTGGAATTTCTACCTTTTTGTGTCGGAGTTACTATTCATGAGTTCTTATTCACGATTCTTATTCACTACAAAATTGGTTTCTTTTTCTACTTGAGATTATAGTTGATTTATGAATATTACTCGGAGATTAAAATTATATATTGATTATATTGATTTTATTATCATATATAACATTTTATAACCGATGTTGAAATTCTCTTTAACTTTGATTGTAAAGATGAGTAGATTATTGGTATGATCATGACTAGGGTTCTCTTTGGCTAGTAGTGAAAAAATTGAATTTGTATTTGGTATGATCGTGACCATTGAATTTATAATTGAATATCTTTAGCTTAAGTGCAAAAGGTGAATTGATCAACATGGTTATAATTATTGTTTATATAAATTCGAAGTGATTATATATTTCTTTGAGATATTAATATCTTTGGCACGTAGTGCAAAGATGAATTGTTGATGAATAACTTTGGCGATGAGTGCAAAGATGAGCTGTTAATGAATATCTTTGGCCCGTAGTGCAAAGATGAATTTATTGGTATGATTATGAGCAGAGGCTGTGATTTGGTATAACCATGATCTTTGATGTTTTGGTAAAGACATATGATGAAAATTATATTAAATCACGGAGTGCGAAGAGAATTTAGAATCACAATTATGATTATGAGATATTCATATGATTGTGGAAAAGGCATTGATTGATGTTATAGGGATAAAACATTGTTGGTGGACTTTTAACATGGAGAAGATAATAGTATGTATTGTCTATTTGACTCTTCAATGAATTGATCATTCATTTGCAACTATAGTTGAAATTTTATCATCTACCATATGTTACTAAATCTACGATTTGTTATTGATGAAGGCTATTGATAATTTAATTATCTTTAGTCATGATATTCTTTCTTGAGCTAGTAGTGTGCTCACCCTTTTGCTTCACAATTCCTTTCGGGTAATAAAAGTGTAATTTGGGTCGGTAAGGGGTTAATGAGGGAATATTACGGTGGTCTCTAGGCTGTGGAGTTCTCCACAAAGCGGTATAGGCAGTATGTTGTATACATCTTTTAGTAGTTATATTTGGTGAATCATATAGGGAGAAAGCGAACCCAACGTTGGAAGGGTATTTTGCCCTTTATCATACTGAGATGTCTACAATGACATCTGACCTCGTGTCATAATAATGTTGTGGTTGTGCTCATTCACTTGTTGAGTATATTTCTGAGCACTACCTATATAATCTTGGTGTTTGTTTGAAGTATAATTCTCAATTTGAGACGGTGGAGATAATGATAAGTCGAGAGAAGACTCACCATTGGGAAGAATATGATAGTAATCTTCTCGTTTTTCTTTGGGGTCTATTAGATTGACCAAGTATAATTAAAAGTGGCCATATGATATCTATCATAACCTAGAAGCATGGCCTCCCCATATACGAATGTTTCTTGAGCACTTCCCAAAGATTCTAATTTCTAAAACAGGTTTTGACTATACCTTTATGTAAGGTGTCATTGTGACGTCTTTATCTAAGGTTGGGATGAGAGTCACAGTTGGTATATATATTTGTATCCAAACTCACAAATATATGTGTTGTTGTATTTTGCGACAATTGTTGTAATAAAGTTGTAGTTGTTTTTCTGTACCATGTATTTGGCGAGTGAGAATGGGTTGGATGGAATGGACCTATTTTGGGGTTGTCACATTTGGTATCGAGCTTAGAGGATATGATCTCAGCGGAGATCGGGGAATAGAACTAGGAGGAGAGATGAGTAAATCCTTCGCTAGTTGTGTCCTACCTAAGATTAATTGTTGGTCGGTCGTAATATCGGGATATTATGTGATATATTAATTTGTTCAATTAACCCTTGTTTTGAAGCTGTATTCTAGAATGATATCTCGAAATACGAGGAGATGAGCAATGGAGAAATCATGATGACGGGGAAGATGGAATGGAATGGAAGCAATGTATTCTCAACTCTTTGAAATACAGCACGTAAATTCGGGGACGAAATTTCATAAGGAGGGGAGATTGTAAGACCCCAAATTTTATAAAATAAAAGTATTCAATTTTTCTTATAAATACTATTCAGTAAATGGTTAAATTGATAAAAGTTAAAGTTAAGGGTGATATATGATTTTTTTTTCAAAATACGCAAGTGGTTATAAAATATTCATTGTTGTCGGGGAATATTCATTTAGTCGTGGAATATTCTTTTACGTTGGGAATATTATTAAATGCGACAGTATTTGACCATTTGAGGGCCCATGTGAGAATAAGCGTCGGATGAAGAAAATGACAAAATTGAGTTTTTATAAATAACGTGGCGTAGTTATTACTGAATTAACCTTTGTTAGAATACTTGGTTGGTAAAATAAAGTAATGTCTGGCGTTGTTCTTGTAGCTAGCGGTATTACACGTATTTTTGAATTATTGATTTTTACGTAAGAAGGCCTTTACTCAATAATTGTTGTAGTAATTCTTTGTTCAATATTTTATTTTATTGATTCAATAATTGCTACGTTGAAATTTTATATTATTGTTGTTGATAATTGTCCTTTATACATTATTTCCATTATCGGATCAATAATTCATATTATTGAATAATATTATTAGATAGCATTATTGGCAATGTCTAGAATGTTACATCAAGGAGAGGTTTGGTCACCTAATTGCTTGCGCAAGATGAGGAGAAATCCTTATCGGAAAGCCCCCTCTTTCTTGGGAACTGCCTGGTTGCCATTATTGTGATTCTGTAATATTATTTGTGAATAATTAATTATTGATTTATATGATAAGGAAATATTTATTTGATGTGGATATAAATGATGGATTTATTTATGTGTTTATAAATGAAGGAATTAATGTTGAGGTATTTTATTAGTATTTTTTTTGTCGGAATGAAGGTATTAAAAATTAAATCAGTGTTTTTGAGATATATTGCGTGAGTTATACTTTTTAATCCGACCGTTGGATCGTTGTAATTTTTGGATATGTTATACATATATAAGTTGAGTATATGTCCACAAATTTTGAACCGTTAAAAATGAACGTATGATTTGTTATGAGTTTTAAGAGGTGATGGTTCAGAAATTGTTGAAGTATCCGAATTTAGCATTTTGGTGAAAAATTCTAGAATTGAGTGGAACCCACTTGTGGTTGGTGAAGAAATGTGCTGAATTTTATTTTAAATGTGGTGGGTGGGAATAGTAGCAGGTAAAGCCATCAGGTTGCAGGTCAAGTCTGCTAAAATTTTTCTATAAATAGAGAGCTAAGTTAGAATTGAAAATCACACCAGAAACAAGTTTTTGTCTCTCTATATTATCAAGCATAATTTGAGAGTATTTAGATACTTTGAGAGTTGCTATTTAGCAGAAGTTTCCTTCGGTTTTTCATCCGATATTCGATCCAAATAAGTACCTTTCTTTTTGAGGTAAAGAGATTTTAAGGGTTATTATGTTTTTTAGTTCGTACTTCTTCTTGACCTTGAGAAAATTCTGGAAAAATTTGAAATGATATGTTGATGAGTTTTATTGATTGTGTCCAAAAATGGTGATTTTGGATGTATAGATTAAGAGTTATGAATTTTATGAGAAAAAGACTATTTTAAAAAGTAACCGCTTATAACTCCTTGTGGTTAACTCCAAAATTGATAAAATTTTTATTGGGAGTACATCTATATAATATCATTATTGTACTCTGTGAATTTTGGAATTTTTGGATAAAAGTATAATTTATGATAAATGTCTAAATATTAACGGTTTTGGCATATATGAAAAATAGTAAATAAATTTTAAAAATTCTAAGGAAAATATATGTTCAATATGGGACTATATTATGCTAAATCTCGAAAAAAAATATTTTGGAGCTGATTTGGTATTTTTTCATGAAAATAGACTAGTTATGAATAAATGAGTTAAATATGTTATATGAAGGAAGAAAATTGGAAAATATGATTTTATGGCTTGAGAATCATATATGTGGTATATCTGATTTTGATGAGGGTTTAGTTATTGGTGATGAAATCTTATACGTTTGTCATTTTATGATGATTAAATGCATTATTTAGTAAAGTGTAAACAATTAAAATAAATTGTTTATAAGTTTAAGAAATGTTATTCTTTGATATCATTATCTTGAAATATTGGTATGAATTTTATTATGGAATTTCTACCTTTTTGTGTGGGGTTACTATTCATGAGTTCTTATTCACGAGTTTACTTATTTACTACAAAATTGGTTTCTTTTTCTAACCAAATTATAGTTGATTTATGAATATTACTCTGGAGATTAAAACTATATATTGATTATATTGATTTTATTATCATATATAACATTTTTATAACCACGATGTTGAAATTCTCTTTCCTTTACAGATTGTAAAGATGAGTAGATTATTGGTATATGATCATGACTAGGGTTCTCTTTTGGCCATGAAGTGAAAAGTTGAATTGTGGATTTGGTATGATCGTGACCATTGAATTTATAATTGAATATCTTTAGCTTAAGTGCAAAGGTGAATTGATCAACATGGTTATAATTATTGTTTATATAAATTTTGAAGTGATTATATATTTCTTTGAGATATTAATATCTCTTTGGCTGTGTGCAAAGATGAATTGTTGATGAATATCTTTGGCAGTAGTGCAAAGATGAAGCTGTTAATAAATATCTTTGGCCGTAAGTGCAAAAGATGACTGTTATTGAATATCTTTGGCGATGAAGTGCGAAGATGAAGCTGTGGATGAATATCTTTGGCCCGTAGTGCAAAGATGAATTTATTAGTATGATTATGAACATGAACTGTGATTTGGTATAACCATGATCTTTGATGTTTCAGGTAAAGACATGTGATGAAAATTATATTCGTCTTGGGTATGAAGAGGAATTTAAAATCACAATTATGATTATGAGATATTCATATGATTGTGGAAAGAAACTGTTGATTGATGTTATAAGGATAAAACATTGTTGTTGGACTTTTAACATGGAGAAGATAATAGACTGTATTGTCTATTTGACTCTTCTAAAGGATTGCTCGATTCATTACTGCCTTTATTATCTTTTTGGCGAATTATGCATGGATAATTCGTGGTGCGTGATCTTAAAGAATATCCTTGGTAGTAGTGCGATTGGTGATTCGATGATGTGGATTATTTATTAAAATTTGAGTCCCGTGATAAAAGTGATGAAAAACCTTTTAAATCATAGAAGATAATAGATTTTATTCTCTACTTGACTCTTAATGGATTGCTTGTTAAGATTTGCGATTAAACTTGATGTTTGTTATATTTTATCAATTTAACAATGTTGAAGGCTAATGATAATTTATTCTGCATTATCTTAGTCATAATATTTCTTACTGGGCTAGTTGAGCTCACCTTTTCTTCTTTATTCTTCTTGAAATGAGAATATATTTGAGACGAGTCGGAAAACGGAGTGATGGTCCAGAGGATAGCATTAGTAGTCCTTACTATTCTGTGAAATTGTGTGATAATAATTGTAATGAGGACTCCTTTTGAGTTTGTATAATCTCTAGTAGATAATATTTGTATTCAAACTCACAATTTATGTTTTGTCGTATTGTACACGACAGTGGTATTAGTAAGTTGTATTTGAATTATGTACCATGTATCTGGCGACCCAAGATGGGTGATGTATACCTAATTTTGGGGGCGTCACATTAATAGTTTTCAAATTACCATAAAGGGATAGTGATGGAATTTCACACATATTTTAATTATTAAATGATAGTATTAAATGATTTTCTTAATTCATGTGCAAAAACTTTAAATGACACTTATTTAGGAACGGAGGGAGTACTAGTAATCAATCTTGTCATAAATAATTATATAATACTACACTATTTGAAGGGTATGAAGTTAACTTTGATAAATTAATCAATATAGTGTCGACATATAGACGAGAGGTGATCTCTCCATATGTGTCAGCACTGTATTGATCAATTAATCAACTTATCATGAAATTAACATAGTAATCCAATCCGTATTTAAAATAAGCATGCATATACATTTATACACCCAGTATCACCTTTCCTAATAACTTACAAAGCATGATAAAAATATTAATGTACATATCCTCTGAAGTTCATTAATTTTGTAAAATGATTTAGCATTCTAAAGCCAATTTATTCATTTCTAAAATTAAAAATCAATATAAATACATCAAATTTTTATTAAATAAAATATATTATTTTAAAGATTTTAAGAATTTGAACATTGTCTTCAAAATGTCAAATTAGAGTTGTTTTGTGGAATTGGTTAAGTATAATGAATAGAAATAGAGAAATATGTGTCATATATTTTCTCTACACTATCATAATTGGTCAAATAGTGTGGCCAGTACATTTTTCTGTCCACTATTTTATTACTCTATCGGTCTTTTAATATAAATCGTTTTACAATTATACATAAATATTAAAATAATAATTATATAACATTAAATATAATATTAATTATTTACATTGTATTTTTATTGGTAAAAGAGAGTGTTATTTATTATATAAAAATAATAAGAAAACCAAAATTATATTTAATATTTGAGATAATATTAAAAATTAAACAATTAATATTTACTTAAAAATTTCAAACGACAAATATTAAGAAACAAAAATATTTTTCAAAAACTTTAAAAAACTGACGGAGTAATGTCTTACAAACAATACAAAAGGTAAGATAATTATTAGCATGTACAATACCATGAAGGGAAATACAATAAATGTTAGTATGAAATTATTAATGAGTCTTATTACTATATTTCTTTTTTATAATGTTGATCAATGTAATATATATATGGTTCGGTTCCAGTCCGGATTCTTGAATTTTGTTAAAATACAGATTATAATTTTTTTTACTTTTTTTAAAAAACAACTAAAAAACACACCCAAAACACTGTATTATGGAAAAATTTCAGTTCTATAAAATATTAAACTCTTTTTTAGTTGTTTTTTAAAAAAAAAAGAAAAAAACTCAGATTTTAACAAACTCAGATCAATATTAACTTTTTAAACGTTAATATTGATCTTATGTACATTTGCAGCTACAATCCATTCAATACTCGCTCCATAAATTACAATAATGTCAAGATGTATATATGATTAATGAGTTGTCAATTTAAATTAAGGGTTTGAAATGTTATTTTGCAATTATAGAGAATGATTTTTTGACTCCTTCACCCCGAGAAGTAAAATTCTATATAGAGATTAAAATAGAGAGTTAAATAAAGATAAGCAAACAGTTAAATAATGATTTGTTAATGTATTATTCAAAGTTGGGGATAAATAGTTTATTAGAAAAACTGTTATAAATGCTCTAATTACTTACAGAAAATTAGAGAGAGATGATAGGCTGATAGCTCATAGACTTGAATTATTTTAGATAAAACTCCTGCTAAAAAAAAATTCTAGATCCGTTTCTTATGGTTCATTGGAGATAGTCGAGCTATATGTGTGTGTGTCATCGTTCATTTTGTTGGATTTTTTGAAAAAGGTAAACCACGACGATGGATGAGTGAGTAGTTGTCATGATCTAATCACGCTTTAGTAATCAATGCCTTCAATAATCAAACTTTAATTTCATCTCCATTAATTAGATAGATCTTTGTATTAGACGGGTTATCCTCGATTAACCGAGACGTAGTACTACTTCCATCTCAAATTATCTATCATTTTGATCATTTATAATTTATTAAGAGAATAATATTACATATATAAATTATTTTATAAATTACTGATGTGACATATTTTATCTCAACTTTTTATGTGAGGTCGAATACTACATTGAAGCAATTTATTAAGTGGGGTATGCCATATCAGTAATTTATAAAATATTTGTAGAATAATTTGTTTATGTGGAATTACTCTTATTAAGAGAATAATGTCACAGATACAAACTATTCTACAAATATTTTACAAACTACTAATGTGACATACTTGACCTCAGTTTTTTATGTAGGGCCGAAGACTATATTGAAGCAATTTATTGATCAATATACTGAGGTGGAATATGTCACATCAGCAGTTTGTAAAATATTTATAGAATAATTTGTGTATGTAGTATTACTCTTATTAAGATAATAATATTACAGACACAAACTATTCTACAAATATTTTACACACTACTGATGTGACATACTTGACCTCAGCTCTTTATGTGGAGTCGAAAACTATATTGAAATAATTTATTGATCAATATTTTAGGGTGGAGTATGTCACATCAACAATTTATAAAATATTTGTAGAATAATTTGTGTATGTATGTAACATTACAATTACATCAAAATCAATATTATTTGTATATCCGTCAAATATCAAATATAAATATCAAATTTTATTTTGTAATAGAGATATTGATATATAATTTTTCATTACATGAAGTTAATAAATGCGAGTGGGGTGATAAATGGTAAGTGAAAAGTGGATGGAGATAAATTACTATACCACAAATGATAAAAAAAAAGTTATTAATTTCTACACAAAAATAAAATAAAATAAACATCACTTCCTGAAGAAAAAAAAAATTAACAAATTGACTAGAGTGAATGTTAAAGGAAAATATAAAACATAATCAACATACACTCTCAAAACATTGTGTTGTGTTTATAAATGATATTAAATATACTTTTCTTTATAAAATAAAATTATCAAAGACTAATATGGGTTAATTAACGAACAAAGATCAAGCTTGTTGTGGGAAGAGGCAATTGCGTCAATTGGAACAATGAGTCCGCATTAAAAAAAGAAAGAAAGAAAAGAGCCTCTTTTACAAAAGTTTAATTAGGAATAGGAGTAGATAAAATATAGAAAGGTGGATAGACTTTGGGTGTGTTTGATAAAAATTTAATGAATTTAAATTTGAATTTGAATTTGAATATGAATGAAAAAGTTGTTTGATTTTTGATATATCTAAACATCCAAATAACATATTTTTATTATTTTATCCCTTTGGAAAAATTTAAAATTGTTGTAAATTTATTTAATATTACTTAATATAATATAATAGTTAATATTGTAAAAAAAAAAATCATTCATCCCATTCAGCTAAAAAAAGAGACTTAGGCGGTGTTTGATAAAAACTGAATGAATCTGAATCTGAATGAAAAAAGTTGTTTGTTAACTGATTCGTTTGAAATAACTGTATAACAATATTTCCCATTTTAACCTTCTAAATTGTCTAAAAAAAATACTTTTGAGACACTTTTTAAGACAAAAATTGACAACCAAAATTGATAATAAAAAAAATTCTTTTTGTCTCATATTTTTACCAATACAAATCCATAAACAAGAAGGGTAATTAATTTAATTTCAAAACATACATATATTTTTATTTTTTTTTGAAAATAACCATGCATTCATTAAATTAAATCATTCGCAATTACATCAGAAATAATCAAAGGAGGACTATCTATCCACCCTACTTTACCAGACACAGATCATGACGCCCTTGCCAAAACATGAGTAACACAATTCGCTGATCGCGGAACATAAGAGAAGAGACAATATCTAAATTCTCTTTGAAGAACTTTACAGTCATTAATGACGACGTCAAGTCCCGATTCATCCAGACTGTCATTATTAATAGCATTAATCACCCCAAGAGCATCAGATTCCAGAACCACTCGATCTATTCCAGACCTTTTTAGCCAACTAAGAGCTTCCCGGATGCCCATTGCTTCAGCAACGGAAGGAGAGAACAAACCTATCAACGAGCCTTGAAGACCCGCAACAAAACTACCCGTATCATCCCTAACCACACAGCCATAGCCCACTTTAATTTTCCATCTTTAGGGAATAACCCTACATGTGACACCTCCAAAATATGTATACATCACCCATTCTGAGTTGTCAATACACGGTACAGAAACAACTACAACTTTATTATTACAACAGTAAAACTGTGAGTTTAAATACAGATATTGCCATCTAAACAATATCCACATACAAATAAATCCTCATCATAATTATTGATACATTATTTTACAAAATGGTGAGGACTACTAAACAACTCTCTAAAACCATCATTCCATACCCAGGCTCAAATGCTCGCGCTACATTCTCGCCTCCCGAGAAGAAAAATGGAACAAAAAGGAAAAGGGTGAGCTCAACTAGCCCGATAAAGAATATTATGACTAAGATAATATACAACAAATTATCGTTAGTCTTCAACAGGAAAAATTTAATAGAATACAATAGACAACAAGTTTTAAATCAATACTGCAATGAAAATATTAATTCATAGAAGAGTTACGTAGAGGATGAAATCTACTAATATCTATGAATTTAACAAATTCATCATCAATATTTTTTATCCTCGTAACATCAATCAATATATATCGGAATCATATATTCATCCTTGCACTCTGGTGCCAAGGACATTCACGATTGGTCATGTTCATCTAAACACTTGTTCATCTTTGACTACGGGCCAAAGATATTCATCGAAATCATTCATCTTTGCACTACACTGTGCCAAAGATATTCATCGAAATCATTCATCTTTGCACTCACTGTGCCAAAGATATTCCATAATATCATCATTTAAGACCGAGGATGATGAAAAATATTTTTTAAAGAAACGAATCCGATTGAATCAAAATGACAAGGATTAAGGATTAAGGATTCGTACTTTGTTTTATCACGTCCCAAAATACCTCAAAAATAATCATAGTGGTGTAAAATTCAAGAATGATCAAAACATGGATACAATCAAAACTAGTATCCACAATAGATATTTTGGACGAAAAGGAAAATTTTTATTTTTCGATGAATAGTGCAAAGTATTCGTGAATAAATCAGAAATATCGTGAATAAGTCCGATATCGTGAATAAGTAACTTTCGACACCAAAAGTTCCAAATTTGATAAAGACTTGAGATCGATATTTCAGCATAATGATATTGAAGAAATAATATCATTCTGAAAAAAAATAATATCCACTTACCTCGGAAGCAAAGATTTTAACTGGAATACTTGGATATAAAGCTATAACTTGAACTTACCTTACTACGCTCTTGATGATGACGAGGTTGTATGTCATTAGACATCTTGTATAATAGTGGCAAAACACCCTTCCAAGTTAAATTCACCTCACCTCAACATCTATAGACCACCGATTCTATTCCCTTGTTATTTCCGCTCAATCTTGCCATACACTTTTTTACACCGAAAGGAATTATGAAGCAAAGGGTGAGCACAACTAGCTTCAAGAAAAGAATATCATGACTAAAGATAAATAAATTATCAATAGCCTTCAACGAAGAATAAATCGAGAGATTTAGAACATATGGTAGATGATAAAACATTTCAACCATAGTTGCGCGTGAACGAAGCAATCCATTAGAAGAGTCAAATAGACCATAAAATCTATTATCTCTCCATGTTAAAAGTCCACCAACAATGTTTTATCCTCGTAACATCAATCAAAAATTCTCGCCCACAATCACATGTATAACTCATAATCGTAATTGTTGTTCTAAATTCCTTTCCTCATCCAGGACAAAGATAATTTTCATCACCTGAAACATCAAAGATTATGGTTATACCAAATCATAGTTCATGTTCATAATCCTACTAATAAATTCATCTTTGCACTACGGGCCAAAGATATACATCAACAAGTCATCTTTGCACTACAGGCCAAAGATATTCATCAGTTGGTCATGTTCATCTAAACACATGTTCATCTTTGCACTACGGGCCAAAGATATTCATCAGAAATCATTCATTTTTGCACTACAGACCAAAGATATTACGTTATATCATCATTTAGGACTAAGGATGATGAAAAATATTTTAAAGAAAACGAATTCAGTGAAGCAAAATAACAAATATTAAGGATTCGTACTTTAAACAATTCTAATTCAAAAATACTTCATAAATAACCAGAGTGGGGTAAAATTCAAGAATGATCAAAACATGGATACAATCAAAGCTAGTATCCAGAATAGATATTTTGGACAAAAACAAAAATTTCATTTTTTCTTGAATAAGGTCAGTATACGTGAATAGTCTTAGTATAAGTGAATAGTAATCTCGACACCAAAAGATAAAAATTTCACAAAAAACATAAATACATGCTTCGTGAATAGTAACTCATGAATACTAACTCGTGAATAGTAACTTATGAATAGTAACCCCGGCATGAAAAAGTTCCAAATTTGATAAAAAGTTCCCACCAATATTTCGGCATAATGATATTGAATAAATAATATCATTTTCGAATAAAATAACATCCTTACCTCAAAAGGATAAGACTTTTAAGCTGAGTCTTTGAAAGAACTTGCAATATAGAAATACTCAAAGTACTAAAATACTCACAAAATACGCTCGATATTATAGAGAGAGAAAGAGAGAAATCTTTAGTTTCTGGTGTGATTTTCAATTCTAACCTAAGCACCCTATTTATAGGAAAATGCTTAGAACACCAAAACAGAAAATTTAATAAAATATTATTATTATTATAAAATTTTTACGTAACCTCTTGACAACTTATTTCAAAGACATTCCAACAACCAAAACCATCAAAAAACGCTTTTTCTCAATTAATTTATTTAAAACTCCAAATAATAATAATTAATTAATCCGGAACTTCAATAATTCATAATAAATAGCCCTTTTATCAGAAAATTTGAATATCACAAATTTTTATAAGAAATTCAATTCTCTACAACTTTGCAGAAGAAAGTTTTTCCAAATTCCAAACAGAAAATGACCGAAATTCATAAACGGGCGATTTTACAGGCTATAATCAAATTTCAGTCAAGAAATGGGCCCACAGACATGTTTAACATGTTTTAAACAACTTTTGCAATAAAAATACTCTTCCTCCTCATATACTCATATATCCCACATTCATTGTAAAAATATCATCATTATTATATTATAATAATATAATAAAATATTATTTTATCATAAAAGATAAAATATCGATTTTCAACAATTGTCACTTTAAAAATTTTCTCCATCTATATCCACATAAAATGAATATTTTCCTTATTATATAAATTAATAATTAATTATTCACAAATAATATTACGTAATCACAATATTGACAACAGAAGCGTTCACAGGAAGAGGGGGCTTTCCAATAAGAATTTCTCCTTCTTACAAGCAATTAGGTGACCAAACCTCTCTTGACAGAACTTTCTAAACATTGCCAATAAGGCTATCTAATAATATTATTCAAATAATATGAATTATTGATTTGATAATGGAAAATATATGCGATGATAATTATTAAAACAACAATAATATAAAATATCGGTATGACAATTATTGAATCAAAAATAAAATATTGAAGCAAGAATTACCGTAACAATTATTGAGTAGTGGCTTTTACAAAAGAATCAATAATTGGTGCAATACCGTATCTTCTTGTCACTGACAACAGCGTAGACATGTGTTTTAACCATAGGGTATTCCAACGATTGTTAATTGAGTAATAATTACGCCAATTATTTATAAAACTCAAATTTGTCGTTTTCTTCATCAAGCAGTTATTACATTATATGGGCACACAAATGGTCGCACCTTTGCTATACATACGAATATTCCCCTACGGAAAAGAATATTCCACGACCAAACGAATATTCCCCGACAACAATGAATATTTTATAACCACTTGCGTATTTTGAAAAAATTCATATATCACCCTTAACTTTAAACTTTTATCAATTTAACCATTTACTGAATAGTAATTATAAGAAAATTGAATACTTTTATTTCATAAAATTCGGGGTCTTACATTGTTGGTGGACTTTTAACATGGAGAAGATAATAGATTTTATGGTCTATTTGACTCTTCTAATGGATTGCTCGTTCCACTGCAACTATGGTTGAAATTTTTATCATCTACCATATGTTCTAAATCTCTGATTTATTACTGATGAAGGCTATTGATAATTTAATTATCTTTAGTCATGATATTCTTTCTTGAAGCTAGTTGTGCTTTCACCCTTTTGCTTCACAATTCCTTTTAGGTAATAAAAGTGTAAACCGGGTCGAGTGGGGGATAACAGGGAATAGAGCGGTGATCTATAGCTATTGAGGGTGGCGAACCCAACGTTGGAAGGTTGTTTTGTCACTATCATACAAGATGTCTAATGACATACAACCTCGTATCATCATAAGACGAGGGATGTGCTCATCCACTTGCTTTGATATATATCTGAGCACTACTATATAATCTTGGTGTTTGTTTGAAGTATAATTCTCAATTAGAGACGGTGAAGATAATGATATGTCAAGAGAAGACTTACCATTGGGAAGAATATGATATTAATCTTCTTATTTTTCTTTGGGGTCTATTAGATTCAACCAAGGATAATTTCGTGGCCATATGATATCTATCATAAACCTAGACGCATGGCCTCCCATGTCACGAAGGTTTCTTGAGCACTTTCCAAAGATTTTAGTTTCTAAAAGCGGTTTTTGACTATACCTTTATGTAAGGTGTCTTTGTGAGGTCTTGTTCACGGTTGGGACATGTGTCACATTTGGTATATATTTGTATCCAAACTCACAACATATGTGTTATTGTATTTTGTACAATAATTGTTGTAATAAAGTTGTAGTTGTTTTCTGTACCATGTATTTGGCGACTCAGAATGGGTTGGATGGAATGGACCTATTTTGGGGGCGTCACATGTGTCGCCATTAAACTACGCCAAATAAAGCTCGGATTATACCCCATGCTAGCCTCCAAAAATGAACCCGTTTTGAAATACCTTGCTTTGAAAACTCGAGCAACCAGCAATGTTGGATTATTAACAAGTCTCCAACTTTGCTTTGCTAACATTGCAAGATTAAATTTGTGTAAATTTCGAAAGCCCATGCCCATGTTCTCTTTTCGAATACATAACTTCTCCCACCGCTGCCAACGAATCCCAGAACCCTTCTTACCTCCCGAGCCCCACCAAAAACTATTCATCATTCTTTCCAACTCTTCACAAAGATTGACTGGAAGTAAAAAAGTACCCATGATATAGCTTGGGATCGCTTGAATGACTGATTTCAATAACACCTCCTTCCCCGCAAGAGAGAGAAAATTAAACTTTCAGCTATGAAATCTTTTCCAAGCCTTCTCTTTGACATAAACAAAAATCGATGCTTTGTTTCGACCAACAAGAGAAGGGATATTAAGACAGAATAAAGGTGAAAAAAGTTACTATTCACGTCCCCATTTTTAAGCCAGAATAACTTGGATCTTTATTTCCAAAATTTTGCTCGTTGTTGTAGAAGCCGAGAAAGCTGAACCTGTTCCTCCAAAACAATTGCATGGTGAACATCATCACGAAACTGTTTAAGTGATAAAATTCGATTCCTGCTTCTCTTAATATCAGAATTAAAGCGAGCTCTCAATTTTTTGCCCCAAGAAAACAGCTCCGACCCACACATATTAAGGCGCGACCGAATATCGAGCGTAACCCCTAATTGCCACCCTTGCTGAACCATATCCTTACAATCAGCTTCAAGACACCAACTATTCTTAAACTTGAATTTTATAATCCCCTGTGATATTTGCTCTCCAAAATTCAGCACAATTGCAGAGTGGTCAGACGAAACCACAACAATATTAGTTAATTCCGCACTTGGAAATAGGTTTAGCCAAGATTGAGAGGACACAACACGGTCAAGTCGTTCTTCAATTAAATTAGGCGTGCCACTACCTTTCTCCAAAGTGAAGGGATACCCCTTCATACCAATATCATGCAAACCACAATCCACAAGGGCCAATCGAAAACCATTAATCAAATTAGGTGGGTGAAGGACCTTACCGAATTTTTCAGATTGAGCGAGAAGGTCATTAAAAACATACATATATAACATAATTATACAATATTAATACTTTGGACACTTTTAAAGGGATACAACTTGCGCAAATGACAAAACTACTGCTCAAAAGCCACACCAAAATTCATTTACACAAAATCCGATTGTGGAGATATGGAGAGAGATCGGAAAAGGAATTCTTGCTTCGGATCGAAAACGGAAAAGAAACTACTGTTCAAGACTTTTTCTACTACTGCTTCGTATCGGAACTATTCTAACCAGTCTTTTTCTCTCTCTTACACACAATTTCATTTTTGTGTTTTCTATGGGTTTGTTTTTTATGGATGTGTTTGTTTATTGACTATGATAATCGGATTAATGTTTTGGTCAATTTGGTGCAACTTAAGTGTAGATATGGAGTTTTAATAGATTAGAATGTGTTCAAATTTTCTATATCTTTGAGGGGATTGAGCTTAATCACGATCTTGTTGGTTTTTGTGAGTTGTGAGTTTGGGGGCAACATCCGTAAAAATTCATTCAAACGACTAGTTTGTTTATTCAGTCGAAAAATTGTGGCTTATTCAGTCAGAAGAAATTGGACCATTCAGATCTTAAAAAATAATAATCAAATTCAGTGTCATTCAGCCTTATTCATACCAAAATAAACAGGGCATTAACCAATCAGACGATTTTTTTAGAAACAAACACACTAAATGATTGAATCGATCAGACATTCAGTGCTAACCAAATAATAAAATTAATTCGGTATTTTTTATATTCCAGTTGATATCGATATAAAAATTGGAAATATACCCGTATGTATTGTAAGACCCCGAATTTTATGAAATAAAAGTATTCAATTTTTCTTATAATTACAATTCAAGAAATGGTTAAATTGATAAAAAGTTAAAGTTAAGGGTGATATATGAAATTTTTCAAAAATATACAAGTGGTTATAAAATATTCATTGTTTGGGAATATTCGTTGGGTCGTGGAATATTCTTTTCCGTAGGGAATATATTCGTATGTGTAATTGACCATTTGTGGGCCCCATAATGTAATAAACATCGGATGAAGAAAAGACAAATTAAAATTTTTATAAATAATGGCGTGAAGTGGTTATTGTTAACATTGTTGGAATACCCGGTGGGTAAAGTAAAGTGTATGCGTTGTTCAGCGAAGAGATTACGCAGATTGCACCAATTATTGATTCTTACGTAGAAGAAGGCACTACTCAATAATTGTTACAGTAATTCTCGCTCAATATTTTATTTTTGATTCAATAAATTGCGTTGATATTTTATAATTGTCACTACACAGTATTTTTTTCATTAATTATCGGAGCAATAATTCATATTATCTGAATAATATTATTGGATAACATTATTGGCAATGTCTAGAAAGTTCTGCCTAAGGAGAGGTTTGCTCACCTAATTACGCTACCAAGAAGTGAGAAATTCTTATTGGAAAGCCCCTCTTTCCTGAACCGTCTGTCATCAATATTATGATTATATAATATTATTTGTGAATAATTAATTATTAATTTTTATGATGAGGAAAATATTTATTTTATGTGGATATAGATGGAGAAAATTTTTAATGTGAAAATTATTGAAAATTAATATTTTATCTTTTTCTGATAAAATAATTCATTTAAATATATTATTATATATTTTAATAATATAATAATGGTGATATTTTTACGTTGAATGTGGGATATATGAGTATATGAGGAGGAGGAGTATTTTGTTATCAAAATGTTTAAAACATGTTAAACATGTTTGTGGACCCAATTTCTTGACTGAAATTTGATTATAGCCTGTAAAATTGCTCGTTTGTGAATTTCGGTCAATTTTTGTTTGGAATTTTGAAACACTTTCTTCTGCAAAGTTGTAGAGAATTGAATTTCCTATAAAAACTCGCGAGATTCGAATTTTCTAATAAAAGGGCTATTTATTATGAATTATTGAAGTTTCGGATTAATTAATTATCATTTTTTGGAGTTTTTAATTAATTAATTAAGAAAAACATTTTTGACATGTTTGGGGACATCTTTAACATGTGTTTGATGGCTGAAAATTTGATTCTAGGCATGCGTAGAAGATTATATATATATATATATATATATATATATATATATTAATATTTTAATAAATTTTTCGCTTTTGTGTTCTAAGCAATTTCCTATAAATAGGTGCTTAGGTTATAATTGAAAATCACACCGTAAATCAAGTTTTCTCTATATTATTGAGCGTATTCTTGTGAGTATTTTGAGTATACTTTGAGTGTTGCTATACGGTGCAAGTTTGTTCAAACAAGTTATTCCAAATGTAATCTACGCGCTTTTGAGGTAAGGGATAATAAGTGGATTTTAAGGGTTATTATTTCGAAATTCTTCTGAACCTTCAAAATTCTGGAAAAATTTGAAATGATAATTTGATGAGTTTTGTTGATTGTGTCCAAAAATGGCGATTTTTGGATGTATAGATTAGGAGTTATGGATTTTATGAGAAAAGACTATTTTAAAAATAACCGCTTATAACTCCTTTGGTTAATTCCAAAATTGATGAAATTTTTATTGGGAGTACATCTATATAATATCAGTATATCGTATAAATTTCAGAATTTTTGGATAAAATTACAATTTATGATAATTGTTTAAATATTCGGTGGTTTTGGACATGTGAAAAATAGTAAATGACTTTTAAAAATTCTGAGAAAAATATATGTTCAATATAGGACTATATTCTGCTAAATTCAGAAAAGAAATATTTTTGAACTGATTTGTTATTTTCATGAAAATGGACTAGTTATGAGTAAATGAATTAAATATGTTATGTGAAGTAAGAAAATTAGAAAATAGGATTTTATGGCTTGAGAATCCTACATGAGGTATATGCAGATTTTTGATGAGGATTTTGGTTATTGGTGATGAAATCTTATGAGTTTGGCATTTTAGAATGATTAAATGCATTATTTAGTAAAGTGTAAACAATTAAAATAAATTGTTTATAAGCTTAAAAAAATATTATTCTTTCAATATCATTATACCGAAATATTGGTATGGATTTTATTGTGGAATTTCTACCTTTTGAGTCGGGTTTACTATTCATGAGATACTATTCACGAAAGTTCTTATTCATGAGTTCTTATTCACGAAGTTACTATTCATGTAGTTCTTATTCACGACAAAATTGTTTTTTTTTTCTAACCAAATTATAGTTGATTTATGAATATTCCTCCGGAGATTAAAACTATATATTGATTATATTGATTTTATTATCATATATAACATTTTATAACCCCGATGTTGAAATTCTTTCTTGGAGTGTAAAGATGGGTAGATTATTGGGGTATGATCATGACTAGGGTTCTCTTTGGCCAAGAAAGGCAAAGTTGAATTGTTGGACCGGTATGATCATGACCATTGAATTATAATTGAATATCTTTAGCTTAAGTGCAAAGGTGAATCGATCAACATATATGGTTATAATTATGATTTATATAAATTTCAAATGATTATGTATTTCTTTTGAGATATGAATATCTTTGGCTCAGTAGTGCAAAGATGAATTGTTGATGAATATCTTTGGGTGTAGTAAGCAAAGATTTATTTTGTAGTTGAATATATTTGGCCTGTAGTGCAAAGATGAACTGTTGATGAATATCTTTGGCCTGTAGTGCAAAGATGAACTGTTGATGAATATCTTTAGCCCGTAGTGCAAAGATGAATTTATTAGTATGATTATGAACAGGAACTGTGATTTGGTATAACCACGATCTTTGATATTTCAGGTAAAGACAAGTAATGAAAATTATCTTCGTCTTGAATGAGAAAAGGAATTTAGAACAACAATTACGATTATGAGTTATACATGTGATTGTGGACAGGAATTGTTGCTTGATGTTACAGGGATAAAACATTGTTGGTGGACTTTTAACATGGAGAAGATAATAGACTTTATAGTTTATTTGACTCTTCTAATGGATTGCTCGTTCCGCTGCAACTATGGTTGAAAATTTTTATCATCTACCATATGTTCTAAATCTCTGATTTATTATTAATGAAGGCTATTGATAATTTAATTATCTTTAGTCATGATATTTTTTTATCGAAGTTAGTTGTGTTTCACCCTTTTGCTTCACAATTCCTTTCGGTGTAATAAAAGTGTAAATTTGGGTGGCGGGGAATAACAAAAGGAATAAAACGGTGGTCTATAGATGTTGAGGGTGAGGTGAATTTAACTTGGAAGGTGTTTTGCCACTATCATACAAGATGTCTAATGACATACAACCTCGTGTCATCATAAAGATGAGTTGTGCTCATCCACTTCTTCGAGTATATCTACCAACACTACCTATATGATCTTCGAGTCTATTTAAAATTTAACTCTCAATTAGAGATGAGAGAGATAATGATATGTCGAGAAAACTCACCATTGGGAAGAATATGATAGTAATCTTCTCATTTTTCTTGGAGTCTATTGGGTCAACCAAGGATAATTTCGTGGCCATATGATATCTATCATAACCTGTAAAGCATGGTCTCCCATGTATGAAGGTTTCATGAGCACTTCCCAAAGATTCTAATTTCTAAAACAGTTTTCGACTATACCTTTTATGTAAGGTGTCATTATGAGGTGTCATTCATCCACGATTGGGACATGAGTCACAGATTGATATATATTTGTATCCAAATTCACAAGATATGTGTTGTTGTATTTTAATTGACAATTGTTGTAATAAAGTTGTAGTTGTTTTTCAGTACCATGTATTTGGCGACTCGGAATGGGCCTGGATGGAATGGACCTATTTTGGGGTTGTCACATTTGGTATCGAGCTTAGGATATGATCTCTGGCGGAGATCTGGATTAGAACTAGGAGGAGAGAGATGAGTAAATCCTTCGCTAGTGTGTCCTACCTAAGCTTATTTGTTGGTTAGTCATAATATCGGGATATTATGTGATATGTTAATTTGTTCAATTAACCCTTGTTTTGAAGTCGTATTCTAGAATGATATCTCGGAAATGAGAGATGAACATTGGAGAAATTATGATGACGAGAGAAGATGGAATCGAAATAAAATCAAGGTATTCTCAACTCTTTGAAATACGAAGTACGTAAATTTCGGGGACTTGAAATTTCGTAAGGAGAGAGATCAAAACCCCAAATTTTATGAAATAAAAGTATTCAATTTTTCTTATAATTACAATTCAAGAAATGGTTAAATTGATAAAAAGTTAAAGTTAAGGGTGATATATAAAATTTTTTCAAAAATACACAGTGGTTTTAAAATATTCATTGTTGCTGGGGAATATTAGATTTGGTCGTGGAATATTCTTTTCATTGGGAATATTCGTATGGACGGTACCATTTGTGGGTCCCATAATGTAATAATTCGTCGGATGAAGAAAAAGACAAATTAAAGTTTTTATAAATAATGGCGTAGTAGTTATCGTTAACATGTTGGAATACCCGTTGGGTAAAGTAAAGTAATGTCTGGCGTTGTTCTGCACGAAGAGATTACGGTATTGCACCAATTATTGATTCTTACGTAAGAAGGCACTACTCAATAATTGTTACAAAGAATTATCGCTCAATATTTTATTTTGATTCAATAATTGTTGCGTTGATATTTTATAATTGTCCTACTACACAAGTATTTTTTCATTAATTATCGAGCAATAATTCATATTATCTGAATAATATTATTGGATAACATTATTGGCAATGTCAGAAAGTTACATCTAAGAAGAGGTTTGGTCACCTAATTACTTGGCGCCAAGAAGGAGAAATTTTATTGGAAAGCCCTCTTTCGGGAACCGCTGGTCACAAGATCTTGTGATTCTCAGAATATTATTTATGAATAATTAATTATTGATTTATATGATGAGAAAAATATTAATTTTATGTGGATATAGATGGAGAAAATTTTTAATGTGACAATTATTGAAAATTAATATTTTATCTTTTTCTCGATAAAATAATTCATTTAAATATATTATTATATTTTTAATAATATAATAATGGTGATATTTTTACAAAGGAATGTGGGATATATGAGTATATGAGGAGGAGGAGTATTTTTGTTATCAAAATGTTTAAAACATGTTAAAATGTGCTCGGTGGACCCCATTTCTTGACCGAAATTTGATTATAGCTGTAAAATCGCTTCGTTTGTAGATTTGGTCAATTTTATTTGGAATTTGGAAAAACTTTCTTACAGTAAAATTGTTTAGAATTGAATTTCTATAAAAATTCGCAAGATTCAATTTTCCGATAAAAGGCTATTTATTATGAATTATTGAAGTTTTGAGTTCCAAAATAATTGATTTTGGAAGTTTTAATTATTTTAAATAATAAAACGTTTTTGGTGAGTGTTCACATGTTATAAATGTGTCATGTCTTTGAATTCGAGATCTAGGAAGGTTGGCGTAGAAAACTTAATATATATATTATTAATTTATTAAATTTTCGCTTTGGTGTTACAAGCATTTTCCTATAAATAGGTGCTTAGGTTAAAATTAAAAATCACACCGTAAATCAAGTTTTCTCTCTATATTATCGAGCGTATTCTTGTGAGTATTTTGAGTATACTTTGAGTATTGCTATATCTGGCAAGTTCAAGTCATAGCCTTTATATCCGGTGTTTCAACTAAATCTTGTCTTTCGAGGTGTGGATATTATTTTTTAATGATATTATTTATTCTAATATCATTATGCCAAGTATTGATCTGAATTTTTTAATCAAATTTGGAACTTTTAGTGTATGGAGTTATTATTCACGATATCTGCACTATTCACGATAAAGTACTATTCACGAATACTTGACTATTCATCTAAAAATAAAAATTTTCCTTTTCATCCAAAATATCTATTCGGATACTAGCTTTGATCAGATCCATGTTTTGATCATTCTTGAATTTTACACCACTATGATTATTTTGAGGTATTTTTGGATATGGATAAAACAAAGTCACTAATCCTTAATCTTTAATCCTTGTCATTTTGTTTCTTTGGATTCGCTTATTTATTTAAAAATATTTTTCATCATCTTGGTCTTAAATGATGATATTATTGAATATCTTTGGCAGTAGTAAAAGATGAATGATTTATGATGAATATCTTTGGCTGTAGTGCAAAAGATGAATGATTTTCGATGAATATCTTTGGCCGTAAAGGCAAAGATGAACAGTGTTTAGATGAACATGATTAATCGATGAATATCTTTGGCTTCAGAAAGTGCAAAAGATGAATATTTGATTCCGGATATATATTGATTGATGTTACGAGGGATAAAAGATAGACGATGAACTTTTAAAATTCATACATAGAAGATAGTAGTTTGCATTCTCTACTTAACTCTTCTAATGAATTATTATTTCCGCTGCGAATATTGATTTAAAACTTGTTGTCTATTGTATTCTATTAGATTTTTCCCTCTTGAAGACTAACGATAATTTTGTTGTATATTATCTTAGTCATAATATTCTTTACTTGGGCTAGTTGAGCTTACCCTTTTCCTTTTTGTTCCATTTTCTTCTCAGAGACGAGAATGTAGCGATTACTAGTGGGTATAGAATGAAGGTTCTAGAGAGAGTTGTTTAGTAGTCCTCACCATTTTGTAAAATAATGTATCAATAATTATGATGGGGATTTATTTGCGTGTGGATATTGTCTATATGGCAATATCCGTATTTAAACTCACAGTTTATATGTTGTAATAATAAAGTTGTAGTTATTTCGTACCATGTATTTGGCTAACTCGTAATGGGTTGGATGGAATGGACTTATTTTGGGGGGCCACGGTTGGTATCGTAGCTTTAGGATATGATCTCAAGCGGAGATCGGGGAATAGAACTAGGAGGGGAGAGATTTAGTAAATCATTCGCAGTGTGTCCTACCTAAGCTTATTTGTTAGTTGGTTAAGATATAGGGATATTATGTGATATATTGATTTCTTAATTAACCCTTATTTTATGACAAGATTTGAGAATGTCGATCGAGAATATTAACAAGTGGAAATGAGACCGTGGAGATGCTCGTATTTTACCAACGAGGAAAACGCAACAAAGTGGCAATGTACCTCCCGTGAACAACACCACCACCGAAAGCGGATGATGAAGGGATGAGGATGTTTTGAAGTTTTTTGCGATTCATGCAAAATCGCACGAGGAGACTCGTGTTCAAATATGAGAGAAAATGATAGTAATTCACGGTGGTCACAACCAAGCAGATTCAAAGAGTTGGGACCACCAAAATTTTGGGGAAAGTCGGATCCGATTAAGTGAGACGTGGGTCAAACAAATTACCAAGATATTCGATGTCTTGGGATGCACAGAGGAATGTAAAGTTCCATTCGCTACTTTTATGTTCCAGAACGAGGCAGACATTGGTGGAATCAGGAAGCGCACTCCATCCAAACCGCACTCAAAGATGTCATGGGAGACGCGTTTGAAAGCAGTTCAATGACAAGTTCTTCCCCGAAAGTATTCGCTATATGAAGGAAGTGGAGTTTATTAGACTGGAGCGTAATAATAATGACGGTCCCAAAGACGAGGCGAAGTTCGTGGAGTTATCCAGTTTGTACCTCATTTGGCGGAGAATGAGGAACGATGACGCGGATGTTTCGAGAGGTTTGAAACCCGCATACGCCAAGATCTCATTTTCATAAATTTTCTCTATTCGGATGTTGTCAACAGGCTCGTTGTTAGAGCGAGATAACGAAAGTACGTTCAACCGAGGGACCATAACCAGGATCATACCGAAGATAGCAGTCATCAGAATAACGATAACCAGCGGAGAAAGAAGAATACGAACAAAGGCGATCTAGCTTCTTTCAATTTTTCCTTAACCACTGCTACCTTCTTCATAGTGATCCTAACCAAATCGGGTCCCTCTATTACCCTTTCTCCAACCTCATCCCAACAAGTCGGAGCTCGACACTTCTTACCATACAAAGCTTCAAAAGGTGCCATACCAATACTAGCTTGCCAACTATTATTATATGCGAACTCCACCAAACTCAAATAATCATCACAGTTTCCTGTCCACTCTAAAGCACAAGATCGTAACATGTCTTCTAATGTCCGAATAGTTCTCTCGATTGTCCATCTGCTCACGGGTGAAAAGTCTGTATTTATAGTTGAGTCGAGTTCCCCAAGCTCGTTGAAATCCTTTCCAAAATCGAGAAGTAAATTGTGGATCCCGATCCAAAACAATAGAAACCTGAGTCCCATGTAGTTTCTAACAATCTCACGTTGAAAAATATCCGCTAATTTATTCACCGAAAAATCCTCACGAATAGCCAAAAATGCTACCGATTTGGTCAAACGATCCACTACCACCCAAATAGCATCATTCTTTTAAGAGTCCTCGATGAATCCAATCACAAAGTCCATCGAAATGTCATCCCATTTCCACATTGTGAATCTCTAATCACAGTAAATAAGCCACCGTGCAAGGCGATGCTCAATTTTTACTTAACGACAAGTAAGACATTTACTCACAAATTCGCCTACATCCCTTTTCATTCCACTCCACCGTAAATTCTCCTTCAAATCCTTATACATCTTTGTAGACCGGATGAATAGAAAATGGCGAACTATGAGCTTCATCCAACACCGCCTCACGAATCATTGGATCCACGGAACACATAACCGTTTACTCAAACCATATCACACCTTGTTCATCAATGCTAAACTCCGGGCCGCCTACCCTCATCCATATTCTCAAGGCCACTGACCCCACAACCCTCCATCCTCCTTTTCAGCTTTTTTGATCACGCAAAATAAGAGAAGGTTCCACCTCATACTTGCTACCAACCCATCGTAACCTCTAGCATATAGCTCCAAACCCACACGCCTATATCTCGAGATAAGTTGAGGTTGTGTAACCAAGGCGCCTACACTCTCTGAACTCTCTTTGCCAAGAAAGCATCTGCAACCACATTAGCCTTTACCAGGGTGATCTCGAATCCTCGCATCATAATCCTTAAGCTCCAACCAACGCCTCTATCTCATGTTAAGCTCCTTCCGAGTAAAAAATATATTTAAGGCTCTTGTGGTGGTAAAAATGTCACAAGTCTCTCCATATAAATAGTGCCTCCAAATCTTTAGGGCAAAAATAACTGCTGCTAACTCCAAGTCATGGGTAGGGTAATTAACCTCATAAGGTTTAAGTTGTCTAGAAGCATAAGCGATTACCTTACCATGTTGCATCAAAACACACCCTAATCCCTTCTTGGAAGCATCACTGTAAATCTGATAACCTCCTATCCCCGACGGCAACGTAAGCACTGGAGCCGACACAAGCCTTTTCTTAAGCTCCTCAAAACTTTTCTCACGTTCCTCATTCCACACAAATTTTATGCCCTTCTTCATCATACCCATAAACACTGCCGGAGCATTAGTCAACCCAAATGACATCACCAAAAACTCATAGTGCCCGTACCGAGTACGAAAAGCTGTTTTTGGAATGTCCTCTTCCCTCACCCTCAACTGATGGTACCCCGACCTCAAATCTATCTTTGAGAAGAACTTTGCCCCTTGGAGCTGATCGAAAAGGTCATCTATCCGTGGCAATGGATATCTTCTCGATAGTGATCCGATTTAGCTCCTATAATCTATACACAATCTCATAGATCCGCCCTTCTTCTTCACAAACAACACCTGGAGCACCCTACGGCGACACGCCTTGGCCTAATGAATCCTCGATCTAACAACTCGTAATTGTTCCTTCAACTCTCAGAACTCTAATGGAGCCATTCTATAGGGTGTCTTAGAAATAGGTTCCGCTTCAGTGAATGAGCTCAATAGTAAACTCAACTTCCTCAAGTGGTGGCAATCCGGTAGATCTCTGAAAATACCTCTCAGAAATTCTCGCACAACTGGATAGTCATTAAGTTGGGGCTCATCCCTCGAGGTATCCTTCACATAAGCCAAATAACAATCATGTCCCTTAGAAATCATTTTGCTCGCCTTCAAGGCTGAGATCAACTTTACAACACCATTCGGCTTGGAACATTGAAACTCGAATTCTGGAGCCTCTAAGGTTCCAAAAATAACCTTCCTCACCTGACAATCAATAGTGGCTCGATGCTTACTCAGCCAATCCATACCCAAAATAATATCAAAATCATGCATCACCATCGAAAGTAAGTTAGCTGTGTACACCCTCCTCCCTAACTTCAAAGGACACTCGCGAAAATGCTCAGAAATAATCACAAAATTCCCCATCGGGGTAGCAATAGACAAATGAGGATCTAATATGTGAGAAGACGCACCAAGATGACGAGTAAATGAAAGTGCAATAATAGAGTGTGTAGACCCAGTGTCAAACAAAACCGATGCCTCACGATTTCCTACAAGAAGAATGCCTGAAATAGTACCTGGCGCTTGGGCCGCCTGATTAGCTGTCAATACAAATACTCTCCCACCGGTGTTGCATAACGACCACCATTACCAAAGAGAGATCTGCTGGCCCCACATTACCACCGAATCTGGGCAAATTGCTCTATGTCCCATTTGTCCATACAAGAAACAAGCCCCGCCTCTCTATATAAGACGCCCTACCAAAGATGATACCCACCACACGTACACGTAAGACATGGAACAAAGTGGAAGTGGCAAAAGGTTCGGATTGCCCCACCGCCGGCCCCGGATACCGCCTCGATTTGACCTCGCTATGGCGTCGATTTCGATTCTCGATTCTCTGAAACCCCTGCTCGTTGAAATCCCCCTATTTTGCTATCGCCTCCAATTTGCCATCGACTACGCCGCCGACCTCCACGACCACCCCTCACGATTGGGCAAGCAAAATCCTTCGAGGATTAAATCGTTGACCGATGGAGGCTCATTCCAATTATTTTGCCTTCTATTCGATTTCTACCAAATCGCCTCCAATCCTTGCCTTGTTGATCATCTCTATCTCTCTTTCGACTCTTCCGATTTGGAAGCTCGAAAGTCCTTGCGTAGGTCCATTTCCACACTCTTAATGCATTAGCCACCGCGATACATCTCGTAAATATGGTGTGGATGATAGACCTTCTATACTCATATTTCAAAGCCCATTTGAATTTTTTCGTCTTTGTCAAACCGTCTCCAACATATTGTATGAAACCAAAACCAACCAATCTAGTAAACCTCGCTATGAAATCATTAATAGTCTCATCATCCTTCCTTAGAATGGACACAAATTCCACGATGATGCGGCCCTATCGGTCATTGGGAAATATCACGATAGAAAAGGTCACAAAACCGCCCATATGAGTCCATCCATAAATCCATCTCCTGTGTAGCCTTCAACGATTTCCACCATCACGAGCATCATCCTCTAGCTTATATATCGCTAATCTCACCTTTCGATTTTCTTAGACACCTAATAACATCAAAATCTTCTCCAAGTGGGCGATCCAGCATTCGCATAAATTGAGTCGGAGCAAAACGAAAAGAGTTGGGCTTCGCTTAATGAACCTCTCCAACAACACATATAATGGTCATGACTTTGGTCGACCCACTTGATCCCCGGGAGGAACATTATGCTCATGTTGTGGTATCTCTCGCATCATCCCCATGCCTGGTTTGCATCGATTTCTCAGATCTGCGGAATACCCTGCGATAACTCGCGCCACTACCACAGAATCTTTTTCATTCACCATTCATTGCCACCATATAGTCAAGTTATTGTTGCATTACCTGGTTCCCATCGTTTCCACCCTCGATTAATGACCCTCAACTCAGGGTCGCCTCGACCCTCCTACTGGTTATTAATCGCCTCCCAAAGAATTCTCAAGACTTACGAGCCATCTATGATACAAATAAACAATAAGAACAAAGCAGATTAAAACAAATAATCAAGGCCAAATTTATGCAGAGCTAAAATCGAAAATTTAATACAACACTATAACAAATTTTATAACTACCCAATGGTCTACCCATAACTCACATGTGTCAAGCCTAAAAGGCAATCTACAAGATCATAAACTGGCTTTGATATTAACTTCAGAATACCCCCTTCCCAAAAGGAAAAAGGGATGTCACGCACAAACATAATAAATACAAATCTCTAATAAACCTCAAAATATCTCCAATAAAATTTAATACCAAATGTCACATACTCCAATTTAAATAGAATGAACTCCACATTTACATAGTCTCTACTAAGAATAAATAAATATCAAAATAGACAAATGAGGATCTAATATGTGAGAAGACGCACCAAGATGACGAGTAAATGAAAGTGCAACAATAGAGTGAGAAGAAGCGAGTCAGGAGGAGATTTTAAAAAGAGGAGATTCAACAACGACCATGTGAAGACGTCAGCGCCAGCAGCAATTGGTTCCAAGGGAGGAGAAAGACCACCCGGTCAGATGTTACAAATCTTGGAGAGAGGGACATATCACCAAACTTCTCACAACAGTTTAAGGTATGCTATAATTGTGGAAAAGAAGGACATATCGCCGAGATCAGACGCAGTAGCGAAACCAAGTCCAAATGGGATGGTGACTCAAAAAGGATGTCCCGTAAAAGTCAAAGTCAACGGTTCTGGAATTATGATGACGGGAAGATGGAATCGAAATGAAATCAAGGTATTCTCAACTCTTTGAAATAATACAGTACGTAAATTTGGGGGACGAAATTTCATAAGTGAGGGAGATTGTAAGACCGAATTTTATGAAATAAAAGTATTCAATTTTTCTTATAATTACAATTCAAGAAATGGTTAAATTGATAAAAGTTAAAGTTAAGGGTGATATATGAAATTTTTTTCAAAAAATACGCAAAGTGGTTATAAAATATTCATTGTTGTCTGGGAATATTCGTTGGGTCGTGGAATATTCTTTATGTTGGGAATATTCATATGACGGCGCAGCCATTTGTGGGCCCCATAACAGAATAACTGTCGGATGAAGAAAAAGACAAATTAAAGTTTTTATAAATAATGGCGTAGTGGTTACTGTTAACACTGTTGGAATACCCGGTGGGTAAAGTAAAGTAATACGCGTTGTTGCACAGTAGGACACGGTATTGCACCAATTATTGATTCTTACGTAAGAAGGCACTACTCAATAATTGTTACAGTAATTACTGTTCAATATTTTATTTTTGATTCAATAATTGCTGCGTTGATATTTTATAATTGTCACTACACAGTATTTTTTTCATTAATTATTGGAGCAATAATTCATATTATCTAAATAATATTATTGGATAACATTATTGGCAATGTCTAGAAAGTTCTGTCTAAGGAGAGGTTTGGTCACCTAATTGCGCGCCAGTAAGGAGAAATTTTATTCGAAAAGCCCTCTTTCACAGGAACCGCACTGGTTGTCAATATTGTGATTATATAATATTATTTGTGAATAATTAATTATTGATTTTTATGATGAGGAAAATATTCATTTTATGTGGATATAGATGGAGAAAATTTTTAATGTGAAAATTATTGAAAATTAATATTTTATCTTTTTCTGATAAAATAATTCATTTAAATATATTATTATATATTTTAATAATATAATAATGGTGATATTTTTACAGTGAATGTGGGATATATGAGTATATGAGGAGGAGGAGTATTTTTGTTATCAAAAATGTTTAAATCATGTTAAACATGTCGGTGGACCCAATTTCTTGACTGAAATTTGATTATAGCCTGTAAAATTGCTCGTTTGTGAATTTCGGTCAATTTTTGTTTGGAATTTGGAAACACTTTCTTCTGAAAAGTTGTAGAGAATTGAATTTCCTATAAAAACTCGCAAGATTCGAATTTTCTGATAAAAGGGCTATTTATTATGAATTATTGAAGTTTTGATTAATTAATTATCATTTTTGGAGTTTTAATTAATTAATTAAGAAAAACATTTTTGACATGTTTGGGGCATCTTTAACATGTGTTTGATGGCTGAAAATTTGATTCTAGGCATGTGTAGAAGATTATATATATATATATATTAATATTTTAATAAATTTTTACGCTTTTGGTGTTTAAGCAATTTCCTATAAATAGGGTGCTTAGGTTATAATTGAAAATCACACTGAACTCAAGTTTTCTCTCTATATTATCGAGCGTATTCTTGTGAGTATTTTGAGTATACTTTGAGTGTTGCTATACGATGCAAGTTTGTTCAAATTATTATTCCAAATGTAACCGCTCGCTTTTTGAGGTAAAGGATAATAAAGGATTTTAAGGGTTATTATTTCGAAATTCTTCTGAACCTTCAAAATTCTGGAAAAATTTGAAATGATAATTTGATGAGTTTTTTTGATTGTGTCCAAAAATGGCGATTTTTGGATGTATAGATTAGGAGTTATGGATTTTATGAGAAAAGACTATTTTAAAAATAACCGCTTATAACTCCTTGCGGTTAATTCCAAAATTGATGATATTTTTATTGGGAGTACATCTATATAATATCAGTATATCGTATAAATTTCAGAATTTTTGGATAAAATTACAATTTATGATAAATGTTTAAATATTCGGTAGTTTTGGCCATGTGAAAAATAGTAAATGACTTTTAAAAATTCGAGAAAAATATATGTTCAATATAGGACTATATTCTCGCTAAATTCCGTAAAAAGAAATATTTTTGGAACTGATTTGTTATTTTTCATGAAAATGGACTAGTTATGAGTAAATGAATTAAATATGTTATGTGAAGTAAGAAAATTAGAAAATAGGATTTTTTATGGCTTGAGAATCCTACATGAGGTATATGCTTGATTTTTGATGAGGATTTTGGTTATTGGTGATGAAATCTTATGAGTTTGGCATTTTAGAATGATTAAATGCATTATTTAGTAAAGTGTAAACAATTAAAATAAATTGTTTATAAGCTTAAAAAATATTATTCTTTCAATATCATTATACCGAAATATTGGTATGGATTTTATTGTGGAATTTCTACCTTTTTGAGTCAAGTTTACTATTCATGAGATACTATTCACACGAGTTACTTATTCACGGTTACTATTCATGAGTTACTATTCATGACAAAATTGTTTTTTTTTCTAACCAAATTATAGTTGATTTATGAATATTACTCGTAGATTAAAACAATATATTGATTATATTGATTTTATTATCATATATAACATTTTATAATACGATGTTGAAATTCTCTTTCTTTGGAGTGTAAAGATGGGTAGATTATTGGTATGATCATGACTAGGGTTCTCTTTGGCCAGTAGTGAAAAGTTGAATTGTTGACTGGTATGATCATGACCATTGAATTTATAATTGAATATCTTTAGCTTAAGTGCAAAGGTGAATTGATCAACATATATGGTTATAATTATGATTTATATAAATTCTGAAATGATTATGTATTTCTTTGAGATATGAATATCTTTGGCCTGTAGTGCAAAGATGAATTGTTGATGAATATCTTTGGGTCGTAGTGCAAAGATGAACTGTTGATGAATATCTTTGGCCTGTAGTGCAAAGATGAACTGTTGATGAATATCTTTGGCCCGTAGTGCAAAGATGAATTTATTAGTATGATTATGAACAGGAACTGTGATTTGGTATAACCATGATCTTTGATATTTTAGGTAAAGACAAGTGATAAAAATTATCTTCAGTCCTAAATGAGAAAGGAATTTAGAACAACAATTACGATTATGAGTTATACATGTGATTGTGGGATGGGAATTGTTGCTTGATGTTACGAGGATAAAACATTGTTGGTGGACTTTTAACATGGAGAAGATAATAGACTTTATAGTCTATTTGACTCTTCTAATGGATTGCTTCGTTCACCGCAACTATGGTTGAAATTTTTTATCATCTACCATATGTTATAAATCTACGATTTATTCGATGAAGGATATTGATAATTTAATTATCTTTAGTCATGATATTTTTTTTGAAGTTAGTTGGTTTCACCCTTTGCTTCACAATTCCTTTCGTGTAATAAAAGTGTAATTTGGGTTGTGGGGAATAACAAGGAATAGAACGGTGGTCTATAGATGTTGAGGGTGAGGTGAATTTAACTTGGAAGGTGTTTTGCCACTATCATACAAGATGTCTAATGACATACAACCTCGTGTCATCATAAAGAGTGGAGGTTGTCTTTCATCCACTTCTTTGAGTATATCTACCAAAGACTACCTATATGATCTTGGAGTCTATTTGAAATTTAACTCTCAATTAGAGACAAGAGAGATAATGATATGTCAAGAGAAAACTCACAATTGGGAAGAATATGATAGTAATCTTCTCATTTTTCTTCGAGTCTATTAGGTCAACCAAGGATAATTCGCGGCCATATGATATCTATCATAACCTAGAAGCATGGCCTCCCATGTACGAAGGTTTCTTGAGCACTTCCCAAAGATTCTAATTTCTAAAAAAGCCGACTATACATTTATGTAAGGTGTCATTATGAGGTGTTGTCACCGGTTGGGACATGTCATGATTGATATATATTTGTATCCAAATTCACAAAGATATGTGTTGTTGTATTTTGCACGACAATTGTTGTAATAAAGTTGTAGTTATTTTCTGTACCATGTATTTGGCGACTCAGAATGGGTCGGATGGAATGGACCTATTTTGGGGTTGTCACATGTATTCTTTTCAAATTGTTATTTATCTTATCGAATCGATGTAACATTTATTTCATTACTTGCGAGGCATCACCGAAATAAATGAACATGGTATCAATCAGAATGCCTCTAGTGGTGATGTCCATCATCCATGCTCATCCCATCCAAAGCATTGCAGAATTGGGTAAAACCAAGCAACTCCCCATCACTCCCAAAACAAAGACGACTAATAAACAGGGACAAGCCGCGAGTGGATTGTAATCTATTTCCCTCTTCTTCCTTCTTTCACCCGATCAGTCAGTAAAATCAAGACTACCTATAATAATCTCTGTTCAAATAAGAATATATATTAGACAAATGGATTGAAAAGTTTGAATCAAAAACCTCAAAAGACTAACCTCCTTTTGTTAATTACAGCTTTGATTCTGTTTGGATTACGACAGATCTGACAACTCCAAAACTCAATCATGGTTCCAGTAAAACCAAACATTTCGAAGCTACACGGAGAAAAGAGAGACTAATTACTTGCAATGCATCAAATAAAGAAAATTTCAAAATATGGTCATGGATTGCGATTTAATTTTGTTGAAAAAACAGCATGTAACAATAAATATCGATCCCAGATTATCGGCTAATTGCTTCGTTATATCGTTATATCAACCTGGCAGACTTATAGATATATCGATTACTCAATTTTAAATAAATTGAGAATCGATCCCGATTCAATACGATAAATTATCAATAAACCAATCTAGATTAATTAAAATCTTGTATTACATATGTTGTGATTTAATATTACCGTTACAGTTTCCTATTGCTTTTTTATACAGCTGGATGGATGACTAATAGAAATATAGATAGGGATAAATAGACACATAATATAAAAGGGATAAGGTCCAAAAATGCCCCTAACATTTTCTCCGATGTCTACCGAGCACCCTATACTTTTTTTTTGTCTAAAAATACCCTTAACGTTACATTTTTGGAGTCACCTATGCCCCTGCCGTTAACATAAGTGCCAAATAGACAAATGGAGTTGACAGTTGGACATATTTTGCTGACGTGACTGCCACATGGAAGTCAAAATACTAAAATTCAAAACATATTTGATGACGTGGCTGCCACATAGAAGTCAAAATATTAAAATATTTATTAAAAAATACTAAAAATACTAATTAAAATATTTAGTATATTTATATTTACCACCAGTCCACCACGACCGCCACTGCCACCGCCACCACCACTAGGGACATCAACACCACCAACAAAATTCAGATCCATATAATCCACCAACAAAATTCAGATCATCACCAACAAATTCACCACATATACATACAAATCCACCCAATCTATCAATACTACAAAAATCTACCCGATCTACTTGAAAATTAATAACAAAATTAAAGAAAGAAATCACGATAAATCAGGGCGAGGACATCATCGTAGCATTAGGGAGGAAATAAATCGAGAAGAAGACCCACAATAGAAGAAGGCATCATCGAGACACCACCATTAGAGCTCAAAAATCAATTAAGACCACCATGGATGATAAATTGAAAACTCTTCAAGCATCGATCCGGAAAAAACTCTTCAAGCATCAGATATGTTTCGGATTAATGTCTTTGCGGCTTCAATTTCTTCAACTCCTGGTCTTTTCGGTAGGGATCTGTGAATTTTCGTGATTTCTTCCACCACATCGTCGATTGATTTCGGAGATGATGATTCCATTTCTGTTGAATTCTCGAAATACCCAGAATTATAAACAAATACCCATGGCTGCTGCTTTTCTTCCATCTTCTTTTTTTTTTTTGCTTTTTTCGATTTGGGATATGGTGGTAGAGTTAGGGACGAAGAGAGGAGAGAGGAAGAAGGAACACTTGAGATTAAGATTGGGCTGCTATTCATCTTCTTCATTTTAATAATTATTAAAATATATTATATATTAATATTTAGTAAAATAATTTTAGTATGTAAAAAATATATAATACTAATATTTAGTAAAATAATTTTAGTATTTTAGTATTTTTTAATTAATAAAATAATTTGAATTTTAGTATTTTTTTATTTTGATTTTTTAGCATTTTAGTATTTTTAATTAGTATTTTAATATTTTTTTAATTGGTATTTTAGTATTTTTTTTAATTAGTATTTTAATATTTTTTAATTAGTATTTTAATATTTTTTTACTTAGTATTTAGTATATTTTAATTAGTATTTTAATATTTTTTAATTAGTATTTTAATATTTTTTTAATTAGTATTTAGTATTTTTCCATGTGGCAGCCACGTATGCAATTTGGATGGATGTTAGTCTATGTAGCATGTCTGTCAACGACAGGGGCACGAATGACCCAAAAAAAATAACGTTAAGGGTATTTTTGGACAAAAAAAAAGTATAGGGTGCTCGGTAGACATTGGAGAAAATGTCAGGGGCATTTTTGGACCTTATCCCTAATATAAAATACTAGAAGTCTAGAAGTAAATTATTTTTATATAAAATTCTCATATATTATTTTCATTCATTAATATAATCTGATCTTCGATTTCAAATAAGAATGTTTGGTGAATGGATTGAGCTCTTCAATATGTAACGTTCTCATTGTCAGTCTTCTGAGAGTTCTTTCTTACTATACGAACTGAGTTGAACGTAGAGTCTATACTTAGTTTTGCTCTACAACCTGATATCTACGTTATATTCTACAAATGATTGCTCTATAAGTAGAAAGACACTCATCGATTGTCCTCTTTACGATCTTTATTCACTAAACGATCTTTGAGTCACTCTACGATTCATACTTTATTATACGATTTTTGAGTGAACTCTACGTTCTGACTTCACTATACGATATCTTCTTTACTCTGCGATCTCATCTTCACTATAAGATCTTGAGGGAGCTCTGCGATTCAAATACTTGATGCACTACGAATGTATAGTTTATTATGTGATCCATGCTAACATTATAAAATGTCAGAGTAATTATACAATCGTTTAATCTTATTCTACGATCGATCGAACCTATCATCTATACATCAATTTATTTAACAGGTTTGATCTCTCTATTTTAAATTCTTATACATCATATCTTCATTAAGGATTTTATAAAAATTACGTCGTCCGGTCCGTCTATAAATGTGGTAAACACAGTATGTAAAATAAATAGGATATGTTAATCTTAAATTCTTAATAATGTGTCAATAGTTTACAACTTTATTTTACACTACGTAGTCCATGTTGTGTATTAATAATGTATTTATTTTCTTCTTCTATTTATTTTTCACGTCTGATAAAAAAACATGTGGCACAGTACAATCTATATCAATCAATAAAAACATTATAATATTAATTTTGGAGTTCTTTTTTACTCTCTTTGTTTCCTCTTATTACACCTGACTCTTTAATAATTAAAAATATTAAGTTTTATAATATGAAGTTAATTTGTCTCTTGAAAATATTAGGAGATGAATAATAAAATAAATGTAAAAAAGGAAATAAAAAAGTTCAATGAACATAAGTCTAATTATTTATATTTTTGGAGAATCTAATGTAAAGCCAATATAAACGTATTATGTAATGACGGTTGAACAAATTCTAAAAAGTTTTCCAAGATTTAAACATTTGTTTAAGAATAAATATATGTACATGCCCAAAGTGTACATTTATTTTACTATCATTTTACACTTGAGTTATTTATTTAAACATACCATTTGTCAAAAATAAAAAAACATACCCATAAATATTTGCAGTTAAATATTCTATCCGTTCTAAAATTAGAGATAAAATTTTATTTTTGAAGTCAAATGACGATATATTAAAATTTTAAAATTGGTATGATTCATAAAAATTTAGAATGAAATAAATTTTATGATTAATAATTTTTGTTATATACTATAAAATTATAATAATTGTATCAACTAAAATTAAATAAAATTCACATGAATTTGAAGTTTAATATATGTCGTCGTTTGACCTTAAAAAACAAACTATATCTTTAATTTTAGAACGGAGGGAGTATATTGTACTCCCCCCATCCCAAATTATCTATTGTTTTAAAATAATTTTTTGTACCAAAATAACTGAAAATTGTTCTTTTCTAAGACAATTAAAATTGTTATATTACAAGTTTACCTTATTTATTTATTTCTTCTCATAAGTATAATTCCCAAATTGTATAATTATGGGTATAATTGTACTTATAATAACAAATATAACATAATAATTGCATTCTTAATCAAGAGTAATACTAAATACACAAATTATTCTATAAATATTTTACAAACTGTTAATATGCATCAGCATATTGATCAACAAATTACTTCAATATAGTATTCGACTCCACATAAAAAGTTGAAGTAGAGTATACATCAGCAATTTGTAAAATATTGATAGAATAATTTATGTCTGTAACATTATTCTTTGACGTAAATACATACTTCAATTTTCAAACGGCAAAACCCCATTATGTCCTTTTCAGGCTGATAAATGTTGGGCCCGTAAAAGAAATTTTTATAAGAAAATACTACATGTTTTTGTAAAAATATTTTTAATTTTGTGCTTCCAAGCAAAAATGCTGTACTTTCATAATTTATAAGGACAGGTTGCACATGATGAAGCTAGAGGCCATCCCCAAATTGCCCCACTCTTTAATAGAAAAACATTTATGACCTTAATTAACTGTTATTGGTAGACATGCATAATTATTAAATTCGGTAATATGGACACACCAAAATTTGTATGTTTTATTTGTGTACAGTCTGTCAAAATTACGTTGTTTTGACAGGTTAGTTTTTTTTTATTTATAAAAAAAGCTTCTTTACTCTCAAATCAGAAATCAAAAACAAATTTGCCAAAACGGCGCATTTTTGGCAGACTGTGCACAAACAAAACATATACAACTGTGTATGACCATTATTACTTATTAAATTAAGGAAAATTTATTAATATAATAAGAATTATAGGGTTAGTAAGATAAATATACATATAAAAAATCTCAATTAACATTACAACTAAAAATAAAAAGCATGTTACCACATCACTTTGTAACAATTACTAAGGGCTTTAATTTACACTGCAACGTACTTGTTAAAAAATAGATTTCAAAATATGTAAAATATTACAATGAACCTCTACCGTTCAATGCATGTTTACATTGCTTCTAGTCACGATGCAGGCGTGCACAAAGCAAAGTGTAAAACTTAGACTTTATAATAAGAGATAAAGAAAATTATTATTTTTATGATAATTGTATAATTTTACGCAAGTTTGGGACATACTCCCTCCGTCTTTTAATATAAAACGTTTTAGAGAAATTTTTTTGTTCTTTAATATATGACGTTTTAGAATTTCAAGTAAGCATTAATTGCTTAGTTTTCAATATTATCCCAAGTATTAAATATAACTTTGGTTCTCTTATTATTTTTTGTCCAATAAATAACAATCTCTTTTTCTAATACAAGGACAATATAAACATTTGATATTATATTTAACGCTATACAATCTTTTTTTTAATACTTGTGCACAACATTTGATATTATAGTCCGTCTCATGATAAAAATTCTTATTACTATTTTGGGTAGTCCTATGTTAAATGTTCATTTTCCTTTAATAATCAAATTTTTATACATTTTTTTCTATTATACCCGTAGCATTAAATATCTCATACTTTTCTTATTCTAATTCTCTCTCCATATTTAATAAATATAATTAGTTATGTGTTAAAAATATTTTGAATAGAAAAGTTAGAAAGTCACTCTCTCACCTACATTGAAAATAATTAATGATATTGTTATAGACAATTTTATTATTTTATTTCTCTTTTTAATATACGTAAAAAGTTCATCATAACTTTTATCTTGAGACGGAGTGAGTATAAAAATATTGTGTCCAAGCTTGTAAGAAACTAAAAGGAAGAGAACTGGACTGGACCGTAATTTTCTTTTATATGGGCCGAATTACCAAGATTTATAATGGCTTTTAGTTACACACTTAGAATTCATTCAAAATTTATTTTAAGCAAGTTTTTAAAACCTTATAAATTAGGGACAGTGTGTGTATATGAACTATGAAGAGTATTGCTACATTTACAAAATGATGTGTTAAAGTTACAATTTGTAGACAGTTATTCTATGTGGACATGAAAATTAGATATAAGTGTATAATTTTTAAAATACAATTATATACTTATTGGGGGTTAAAATATAAATAAGTGAAATTTATTGAGGGTCAAAATACAAATACACTCATTATATTCAGTGAGAGTCAAAATACAAATAAGTAAAATTTAAATACACTCATATCTCATTTTCATGTTCAACTTTCATGTTCACTCTACATTGGGTGAATCCAATGATTGTAACCAATCATAATCATACACTTTCATTCGTTAGTCATTAAAATATTATATCCTGACGCATTATTTTGTAAACTATTTTTTATATATATTTTTTTATAAATATAGCAATATTCATATATGAAATATATTAAATATACTAAAATGCAGTACATGACACCATAGCTTGACATCTGTCATTCTCACAATTCAACACGTGTCATGCCTAATTAATGTTCCTTAAGACCCTTAACAAAATTGTCCAACTAACATAACAAATGAGGATGAAAACAAACCCTAATTCATTCCACTAAATTTTAGATTTATAATCCCCTAAATCACTATAAATCTAAATTGTTTTGATAATATCAACTGTTTTGATATTATCCTTTGTAATTTAACTAGATATGTCTTGTGCCTTTGACACTGTATGGACGGTGGGAATTATCCCTAACTTTGGACGGCCCAGATGATTTATTGAGTGAGCGGAAAATTTAAAATTATTTGTATTTTATTAGATAGATTATTATTTAATAATAATCAATTCTTTATGTTATTAATTAATTTTTTGAATTTATAATCTTCTAAATCACTACAAATCTAAACAGTTAATAACATATAGTCATTCTCTTAATTTTTTAGATTTATAATCTCCTAAATCACTACAAATCTTAAACTGTTTTGATAATATCAACTGTTTTGATATTATCCTTTGTAATTTAATTATTATTTAATAAAATTACTATTTTATCTCAACATTACCCCTTACAATGTATATTCATTTATTTTTTTGTGTAAAATTTGATCATCGTATAATAATCTATCATCTTCTTATTATATTTTAATTTATTAATTGTACGTATATATTTATTATTAAAAAATTGAATAATTCCGCCGTAACACGCAAATTTGTATCTAGTATCTCACTGAAGCAATCTGTCCCAATTGTATGGATTGTATAAAATATTTTAAACTTGATTACCCATCATAAAGTATAGATTTTCATTTTATTATTGCACCGCTAAATGTTGGACTGTGAATTATTATAAACAATATAGACTTTTTGCCCCCAAAAAAATTTAAAGTTTTAAAGGGTGTTATATATATGAGTGTGATTTGTAAACTTTTTAAAATGTATCAGTATTTTATAAATTTTAAGAATATATTAAGGGGTGATCCCATAAATTTAAGTGTATCGCATATGGAAAATTAACACTCATTTAGGATCCGGACCATTTGTTAGACTTACAACTTATAAATTCAAAATCCAAAATTACTATTTGAATTAGGACTGAGTAAATAATTAAATTAGAATTGAAACTGCATTAAAAATCGCACCAACGATTTTAACGTATGTGACGGTTTTAGTGGGTTGAAAAATCAAATTTACAGTTTCAGTTTGATTACTAGCCAAAATCGCACGCATAAAATCGAAACCAAACCACAATATGAAAATTAATTAATTATACAATCCTATTACATGAGAGATATTTCAATTAACCTTGTGTAATGATCCTCCCATAAATATTAAGTTACTATGTGACGCCCCCAAAATAGGTATACATCACCCATCTTGAGTCGCCAAATACATGGTACAGAATACAAATACAACCTTAAATATACAACATGAGCTGTGAGTTTTAATATAAATATTGTCATCTAGACAATATCCACACTCAATGGAGTTCTCATTACATTTATTATTATACTATTTCACAGAATAGTGAGGACTACTAATGCACCATCTATGACTATCACTCTGTTCCCCGACTAGTCCTTACTACGTTCTCATTTTCTGAAGAGAACGTTGAAAGAAAGGGTGAGCTCAACTAGCCCAGTAAAAAATATTATGATTAAGATAAAGCAGAATAAATTATCCTTAGTCTTCAATAGTGTTAAACTGATACAATATAACAAACATCAAGTTTAACTGCAGCGGAACAAGCAATCCATTAAAAGAATCAAATAGAAAATAAAATCTACTATCTTTTATGATTTAAAAGGTTTTTCATCACTTTTATCGCTGAGACTCAGCTTAATAAATAATCTATATCATTGAATCATCCCTGCACTACGGTCAAGGATATTCTTTATTATCACGACCACAAATTATCCATGCACTACGGGCCAAGGATATTTGTGTATTCATTAATGGTCATGATCATGCCAACAACTGTCCATCAATGCACTACGGGCCAATGAAGACTTTTTTCACATCATTTATAACATTACGGTCATGATTACACCGAATAATCCTTGGTCATAATCATACCAAGTCCATCTATGCACTACATGTCACAGATGACTTTCAACATAATATAAACATGAAGATGATGACAATGATATAATAATTCAATAAAACAAGTTCAAGAATTAATTTATCCAGAAACCAATAACGTCCAAATTGTCAACATGATACTTCTTTGTGGAGTAAAATTCAAGAATGCTCAGAAGAATATTTTCATGAAAAGATACTAGATGAAGCACAAATATCAAGGATATTCCACTAATTTCATGGAGAATAGAAGTCAAAACTTTAACCAACTGAGTATAATAAAGTATGGAATAACAAAAGAAATCATCAGGCATGCGATAGACCGCACAGACAGGTTATTCCAACAAAATAATGAATAACGGAACCAGGTCATGCGTAAACACACGGACATGATGTTCCAACAGAATAATAAATAATAGAACCACGTCATGCGTAAAGCAAAGACAAGATGTTCCAACAGAATAATAAAGAATCGGAACCAGTCACGCGTAAAAAACATGCATGTGATGTTCCAACAGAATGATAAAGAACTAATAATAACAGAAATCACTGTGCATGCGCAGATTGTGACAGATGCATTATTCCAACATAATGATAAAGAATGGAATAATGTAAGAATTTCACCAAGTATAGGGTAGCATGATATCTGAGTTATTCCAATGTAATAATAAAGAATGAAATAATGTACTTTCTCTTCATGAATACGAAAAAATAATACCCCTTACTTAAAGTACATCAAATAATATCTCATACCTTAGAAAGAAGAGTAATTGGATATAGAAGAAGTGAAGAAAGCAGTAATACTTTTCTTCTTTTCTCTATAGTTTATCTCTAGAGTTTCAAAGTGAAATCGTAAGAAATAATAAAGGAATGAGCTTCTATTTATGTAAGAATGGATCAGATAAGAACTAATTCATGAACGGTCAGATTGATTTACTTTAAACAGACGGTCCAGATTTAAAAAAAATATTTTAAATAAAATATAATATATTCTATTTATAATCTAATAAAACGAATAACTTTATAAAAGTATTCATTTTTATATAAAAAGATTTTACTATGCAAAATACTATACGTACCTTTATGCAACACTATGCATAATAAAATATAATATATTCTAATTATTGTCTAATAAAATAAATAACTTTATAAAAGTATTACATTTTATATAAAAAGATTTTACTACGCAAAACACTATGCATAATGTAATATTATATATTCTATTTATAGTCTAATAAAACGAATAACTTTATAAAAGTATTTTGTTTTATATAAAAAGTTTTTCTATTTTATTACATTAATAATACTAATAAAACAAAACCGAAAGTGACTTATCACATAAGTATCAATAATCAATACTAGTGTGCTACTTACGCAACCACACGACATTTGATTTTTTACTACCTTAGTAGTTCAACAAGATAACTGTAAAACTTCCTACCGTTATTTTCATAATATATTTTTATCATTTTCTCAATTCGACAATAATTACATTGCTATGGGTCCACTAATGATTGTGTCGTCGTTATACTAATATTCCCACGATAAAACGAATATTCCACGACCAATCAATATTATATAACAATTTGCGTATTTTACAAAATTTATAAATATTACCCACAACTATAACACTATCTCAAATCCACACCATAATATTCAAAAAAATATTTCGAGAAAATTAAATCTTTATTCATAAAATCTGGGGTCTCACATACTAATTCTTAATTTGGATGGTATTGATCTACCTGATCACCATTACTATACAAATCTCATACAATTTTCTCTTTTACAACTTTAATATTGTGTGATCCTAAATAGTTAATTTAAATTGTATAAAATTTTGTTATTTCAATTGGTTTGGAACCGAAATCGTATCAAATAAAATCGGACCGCACAATTCAAAATCAAATCGCACCAATCACAAGTGATTTCATGTGCAATTTTGGATTTGTTAAACCGCACCATACTCAGCCATAAACTATACGGGTATAAGTTGTATATACAAATGGACAAAGGGTCAAAAAAGCCCCTGATGTTTACCCCGATGTCCCACTTGCACCTAAAACTAATTTTTTTTTCCAAAATACCCTTAAAGTTACATTTTTTTGGTCGTCCGTGCCCCTGCCATTAACAGAAGACAAACAAGGTTAAAATGTTATGACGTGGCAGACTTAAATATAAAATATATTCTAAATAAAACAATATCTATCATTTAATCAAAACAAAAAAAATACTAAAATAAAAAATAAAAAAAAGCATAACATATTTACATCATTTAATCAAAATAATAAAATTTAAATTATTTTGTTAACTAATCAAAACAACTAATTAAATAAAACAAGTTGTATAACATATTTACATTATTTAATCAAAATACTAAAATTCAAAACATAACATATTTACATCAAATACTAATTAAAAAAATACTAAAATACTAATTAAAAAATACTAAAAAAATCAAATTAAAAAATACTAAAATTCAAATTATTTTGTTAATTAATCAAAAAACAACAAAATTCAAATTACATCATTAAAATACTAAAATCATAATACTAAATACTAATTGATATAAAATTTTTAAATTGCTAAAATGATAATACTAAATAATATTTTTAAAATTCAAAAGCTGGAGTATTATGATTATTTTAGTAATTTTAATATAAATTTTAAAATTATATCAATTTTAAAATATTATGATGTAATTTGAATTTTGAATACATTTAAAAATATATTATTACATCATCAAATTATAACATATCTTTGTTATGTATAGATTATTACATCATCAAATTATTTTTATTATTTATAACATATCTTTGTTATGTATAGATTATTACATCATCAAATTTTTATATAGTTTAAAAATATTATTTAGTATTATGATTTTATTAATTTAAAATTTTATATCAATTAGTTTTTAGTATTATGATTTTAGTATTTTAATGATGTAATATGAATTTTTTTTTGTTTTAATTAATTAACAAAATAATTTAAATTTTAGTATTTTTTTGTATTTTTTTTTATTTGATTTTTTTTAGTATTTTAGTATTTTTTTTAATTAGTATTTGATGTAAATATGTTATGTTTTGAATTTTAGTATTTTGATTAAATGATGTAAATATGGTATACATATAAGACCCCAACATATTATAAATAAAATCTAATTTCCTCTAATTATTATTGTGAATAATAAGGTGTTAATTTGATATAATTATCTAGTTATGGGTGAAATGTGCAAATTTTAAATAATTAATAAATGAAATTTAATTTCTAATTATTATTTTGAAATAGTAAGGGTTGATTTGATTAATGTGGATAGTTATGGGTAAAATACGCAAATATTTCAAAATAAAGCAAGTGGTTATAAAATATTCATCATTGTTTGGGAATATTCGTTTGGTCGTGGAATATTCAGATCGCTTTGGGAATATTCGCATTTACTACAAGCAAGCCCATGTGTGGGCCCCATAACTGAAAAGCGATCGAGGAAGAAAACGACAAATATAAGTTGTTTAAAAATAACTACAGAATTGTTACCGCTATTAATCGTTGAATACCCTATGGTTAAAACACAAGAATACGCTATTGTTGCACACACAAGAAGACACCAGATCGCACCAATTATCGATTTTACGTAAGAAGGCACTACTCAATAATGGTTAAAGAATTATCGCTCAAAGATTTTATCGTTCAATAATTGTCAGGTTGATATTTTATATTGTCCGTTGTTTCAATAATTGTCATTACACAAGATTTTTCATTATCGAAGCAATAATTCATATTATCCTAATAATATTATTAGATAACATTATTGGCAATGTCTAGAAAGTTCGCTCTAAGGAGAGGTTTGGTCACCTAATCGCGCCGCCAAGAAGTGAGAAATTTTATCGAAAGCCCCTCTTTCCTTGAACCGCCTCGTCACAATATCAGGATTCTCGTAATATTATTTGTGAATAATTAATTATTGATTCATATGATGAGGAAAATATTGATTTTATGTGGATATAGATGGAGAAAATTTTTAATGTGACAATTGTTGAAAATTGAAATTTTATCTTTTTCTCGATAAAATAATTCATTTAAATATATATATATATATATATATTATTATATTTTAATAATATAATAATGGTGATATTTTTACAAACTAATGTGGGATATATGAGTATACGAGGAGAGAAGAGTATTTTTTGTTGCAATAAATGTTTAAAACATGTTAAACATGTTCATGGGACCCCATTTATCGATCAAATTTGATTATAAATTTCTAAAATCGCCTGCTTCATGGATTTTTGGCCAATTTTGTTTGGAATTTGGAAAAACTTTTTTCTCGCAAAGTTGTAGAGAATTGAATTTCCTATAAAAACTCGCGAGATTCGAATTTTCCGATAAAAGGGCTATTTATTATGAATTATCAAGTTTCAAAGTTCAAATAATTAATTTTTGAAGTTTAAAATAATTTTAATTACAAAAATTTTTTTTTTCATTGTTGGGACTCATTTAACATGTGTTAGGATGGCTGAATTCAGATTTCTAGTATGCGTAGGAAGATGTGAAAATTAATATTATTAATTTATTAAATTTTTCGCTTTTGTGTTCTAAAGATTTTCCTATAAATAAAGGTGCTTAGGTTAGAATTGAAAATCACACCGTAAATCAAGTTTTTCTCTATATTATCGAGTTTATTCTTGTGAGTATTTTGAGTATACTTTGAGTATTGCTATACTATGAAAGTTCAAGTTATAATTTATATCCAAAGATTCCGCTAAGATCGCTTCTTCCGAGGTAAGTGGATATTTTTTTTTCAGAATGATATTATTTCTTCAATATCATTATGTCAAATATTGATCTCAAGTTTTTATCAAATTTGGAACTTTTGGTGTCTGAGTTACTATTCACGATACAAGACTATTCACGATACCAGATTATTCACTTAATATTTAAGACTATTCATCTAAAAATAAAAATTTTTCTTTTCGTCAAAATATCTATCAGGATACTAGTTTTGATCAGATCCATGTTTTGATCATTCTTGAATTTTACACCACTATGATTATTTTTGAGGTATTTTTGACGTGGATAAAACAAAGTACTAATCCTTAATCCTTAATCCTCGCATTTTGTTTCATCGGATTCGCTTTTAAAAAAAAAAATATTTTTTCATCATCCTCGCCTTAAATGATGATATTATGAATATCTTTGGCCCAGAAAGGCAAAAGATGAATGATTTTTGATGAATATCTTTGGCCCAGTAGCAAAAAGATGAATGATTTTCGATGAATATCTTTTGGCCCAGAAGCAAAAAGATGAAATGTGTGTTTAGATTTAATACGACTAATCGTGAATGTCCTCGCCTCAGAAAAAAAGGATGAATATATGATTCCGTATATATATCGATTGATGTTATGTGGATAAAAAATATTGATGATGGATCGTTAAATTCATAGATATTAAGAGATTTCATCCTCTACGTAACTCTTCTATGAATTAATATTTTCCGTCATGTAGTATTGATTTAAAACTTGTTGTCTATTGTATTCTATTAAATTTTTTTCCTCGTCAAGACTAACGATAATTTGTCAGATATTATCTTAGTCATAATATTCTTTATCGGGCTAGTTGAGCTCACCTTTTCCTTTTTGTTCCATTTTTCTTCTCGTGAGGCTAGAATGTAATGAAAGATTTAGCCTGGGAAAAATGGAATGATGGTTTTAGAGAGTTGTTTAGTAGTCCTCACCATTTTTGTAAAATAATGTATCAATAATTATGATGAGGATTTATTTGTATGTGGATATTGTTTAGATGGCAATATCTCAGATTTAAACTCACGCTTTTATCGTTGTAATAATAAAGTCAGTAGTTATTTCGCATCGCGTATCGACAACTCGTAATGGGTGATGTATACCTATTTTGGGGGTGTCACATTGGTATCGTAGCTTAGGATATGATCTCTCCATGAGATCGGGAATGTAACCAGAGGGAGAGACGAGTAAATCCTTCGCTAAAGGTGTCCTACCTAAGCTTATTTGATAGTTGGTCAAGATATAGGATATTATGTGATATATTGATTTCTTAATTAACCCTTGTTTTTACGACAAAGATTTGAGAATGTCGATCGAGAATATTAACAATGGAAATGAGACCGTGGAGACGCTCAGACTCACCAACGAGGAGAAACGGCAACAGTCGGGCAATGTTCCTCCCGTGAACAACACCACCGAGACGATGATGACGATTTAATGTTTGTAAGCTTTAAGCCATAGCTCATGCAAAATCGCATTTAGGAGACTCGTGTTCAAAAATAGAGGAAATGATAAGAATACACAGTTGTCACAAAAAGTTAGCTCAAAGAGTCGGGACCACCGTAATTTAAGTGGAAAGCCCGATCCGATCACGCAAGCAGTAAACACGGGTCAAGCAAATTACCAAGATATTCGATGTCTGGGATGCACAGAGAATGAAGGTTCCATTCGCCACCTTTATGTTCCGCGGGCGAAAGCAGATCATCGGTGGGAGTCTCGAAGTTGCACTCCATCCAACCAAGACTCAAAGATGTCTCTGGGAGACATTTCAGAACTATTTAATGACAAATACTTTCCGAAAAAGTGTTCGGCTATACGAAGGAAGTGGAGTTTATTAGACCGAGCAGTAACAAACGACGATTTGTCTCAAAGACGAGGTTAAGTCAGCAGAGTTATCCTGTGTTTCAGACCTCATTTGGTGGAGAATGAGGAACGATGACGCGGATGTTTCGAGAGGTTTCAAACCCCAAGATACGCCAAAGATCTCATCTCTCATAAATTTTTTCTCTATTCAGATGTTGTTAATGTGGCTCAATTGTTAGAAGCGAGATAACGAGTACTGGCCAACCGAGGTACCACAATCAGATCATACCCGAGATAAATAGCCAACAAAACAACAATAACCAAAGGGAGAAAGAAAAAGACGGACAAAATGGTAACCACTCGTGGTAATCATGGCCATGAAAATAAGAAGCGAAGTCAGAGGAGATTTTAAAAAGAGGAGATTCAACAACCACTATGTGAAGACGACACAGCCAAAGAAGAATCGGTTCCAAGGGAGGAGAATCACCACCCATTATATGCTATAAATGCGGAAAGAGGGACATATCACCAAACCGCCCACAACAGCCTGTGTATGCTATAATTGTGGAAAGGAAGGATATATCGCCGAGATCGCATTTGCAGAATAAACCTAGTTCAATGGGGATTTTGACTCAAAAGATCGTCTCCCGTAAAAGTCAAAGTCAACTGCCTCGAAGAAAGTTTTTTGTCAGGATCGGTCAAAATGCGAGAACCCAAACGAGGTGATCACGTAAAGCTATTTATAAATTCTTGTGAAGTTTATACTTTACTAGATACCGGCATACCCATTCATTTATCTCTCCCGCTTGTGCTCAACGCTTAAACTTGACCCGAGAAATTAGATTTGACCTATCTCGTGGAAACTCCGCTAGAGAAACTTTCATCACATCCATCGCTTATAAATCTTGTTTGATTCAAGTTGGCACCATCACCTTACCCGCTGACCTTATACTCTTTAAAGATACTTGCTTTTGATGTGATTTTAGGGATTGATTGGTTAACTACTCATCATGCCAAAATTGATTGTTTTCGTAGTGTTGTTAGCTTTCATATTCCTAAACAACCCGTCAGATTTAATTCAAGCAACTAAACCATTAAAATCAATCACCGCCATATCTAATCATAAAGCTATTCGCTTATTAAAAACTGGATGTCAAGCTTTCTTAGCCCATGTTATGGATTTGAATAAAGACACGCCAAATTTGAATAATATATCCCGTTGTTATCGATTTTCCCGACGATTTTTCAAGAACTTCCTGGCCTACCCCCGTAACGTGAAGTTGAATTTTTATCGACGACTTGAACCCGCACAAAGCCCATTTCTAAAACCCCATATCGAATGGCTCCTATTGAACTTCAGAGTTAAAGGTCCAACTATGTGAGTTGTTGGACATCGGCTTCATTCTGGCCCCAAGACATCTCCTCGGGGTGCTCCTGCTTTATTCAGAAAGAAGAAAGACGGAGTATGCGCGATTTTGTATCGACTATCGGAATCGAACCATGTCACTATCAAGAATAGGTATCCTCTACCTCAGATTGATGACTTGTTTGACCACCATTGCAAGGAGCACAATTCTTTTCAAAAATCGATCTTCGCTCGGATATCATCACCAAGATTAGAATCGAGGATATTCCAAAGACCGCTTTTAACTCTGCAGACGGCATTATGAATTCCTAGTCATGTCTTTTGATCGACTAATGCCCCTCGCGCTTTCATGGATACGATGAACCGAGTATTCAAAGAATATTTCGATAAAATTGTTGTTGTTTTTTATGATGACATCCTCATATATTCCAAAAGTCGTGAAGATCATGAGCACCATTCGTTCGGTACTACAAAGGCTTCGTGAAAATAAGTTATATGCCAAGTTAAAGAAATGCGAAGTTCGCTCGAGGAAGTAGCATTTTTGGGCACGTGGTGTCAAAACATGGAGTATCTCGCTGACCCGGCCAAGATCAAGCAATACAAAGTGGGAGCAACCAAGACGGATCAAGACGAGCTTTTTGGGTTTACCGGTTATTATCTGAGATTCGTGGAAGGGTTTTTTCGAATCGCCATCCGCTAACTCATCCGACGACTTAAGGATACAAAATTGCTTCGAGAGAAGAACGCGAGAAGAGTTTCCAAGAGCTTAAGAGAGACTTATTTCTAAGACTGCTCTAACAATACCATCCGGTTCGGATGGATTTGTTATCTACAAACGATGCTTCAGCAAAGGGTTGGGATGTGTTCTCATGCAACATGGGAAAGTCATAGCTATGCGCCTCATGACAACTTAAAGAATATGAGAGGAATTATCCTACTCATGATCTAGAGTCAAGCAAGCAAATGCTTTGCTGCGCTTAAAGATCCTGGAGGCACTATCTTTACGGGGAGAAAGTGGAGATATATTCGCACCATAAAAGCCTTAAATATTTCTTCACTCAAAAAGAACTTAACACGCTAAAGCAAATGACGCTGGTCGAGCTATTGAAAGACTACGCACCACACTATTCAATACCATCCCGAAAAGTCGAACGGTAAATGACGCTATGAAAGTAGAAGATCATACGCAGGAACGAAAAGCGATGATGTCAAGATACGACAGAGCCAACTTTAATAAAAGTTAAGGTCGCTTTCAAGCCACCGAATCTTGAGTCGATGCATACGAAGAAGAAAGTACAAGAAGGTGCTATTCCTAAGTTTAGAATCGATGAAGAAGGAATACTTGAGTCCACCTGCACTTTCAGGTTCCTAACGATTCGATTTGAAGTACAAGATCATGATGGAGGCACACAATACACCATTTGCAATCCATCCCGAAGTACTAAATGTATCGTGATCTTCTACATACATTTTGGTGGAACAATACGAAGAGAGAGATTGCAAAGTTTATCTCAACATGTTTAACTTGTCAACGTAAAGGCGAGCATCAAGTGCCTAAGGGACCATCAGAACCACTGAGATTCAAATGGAAGTGGGAACACATTACCATGGATTTTTCATTACGGGTCTTCCCACTGCTTTCAAGGCATAAATGCTATTGGGTTATTGTTGATAGATTAACCAAGTCCGCACATTTTTTCGCCGACACGGAGACTTATTCTCTCGAACGCCTTGCTAAGATGATGTAAATGAGATTGTGAGGTCGTATGGCACGCCAAGATTATAGTTTCGGATCGTGACCCAAGATTCACTTCAAGATTTTGGGTTAGCTTGCAAAAAGCTATGGGTACGGATTTATTTATCTGGGCTTCAAGATACCATCCTCAAACGGACGGACAATCGTAGAGAGGACTATTCAAACTCTCAAGATTTATTAAGACTCGTGGTCCTAGACTTCAAGGGCGCTTGGGATAAGTATTTACCATCGTGGAATTCTCCTACAACAACAGCTATATCAAGCAAGTATAGTGTGGCCCCATTCAAGCATTATATGGATTTAAAATGTCGCTCTCCAAAGATGTTGGGACGAGGTGGGTGAAGAACATTGTTGGGACCCGAAGTTGGTACGTATGATCACGTAAAAGATCCAAATGATTTAGACAACGATACAAACCAAGACAAGATCGAAAAAAAGAGTTACGCGGATCTTCATCGAAAGGACGGAGTTTAGTATGGGGATCATGTATTGTCATGTGGTTTTCCACGGAAGGAGTTATAAGATTGGGGGAAGAGAGGAAAGCTCAATCCACGCATTTATCGGGTCCATTTCAAATTTTCGACCGAGTAGAAATGTAGCCTATAGACTCGCTTTTACCTCCAAGTATGTCTCGTGTTCATAATGTGTTTCATATATCCGCATTTCGAAATATGTGAAAGACCCAACCACGTTATCGAAGTTAGAACCCGACGAGATAGTCAAGACTTAACGATGAGGAGGTAATTGCCAAGATCTTGGATAGAAGGAGATGTCCTACACGACGAAGGTCATACCACAAGTTAAAGTCTTGTGGAGGAACCATGCTATGTAAGAAATGACCGGGAATTGGAAACTAAAATGAAAGCGAGGTATCCTCATCTTTTCAAACACTGTGTACGTATGTCAATTTCGAGGACTAAATTTCATAAGAGAGGGGAGGTCAGAAGACCCCAAATAATTAATAAATGAAATTTAATTTTCTAATTATTATTTTGAAATAAGTAAGGGTTGATGTGATTAATGTGGATAGTTATGGGTAAAATACGCAAATATTTTCAAAATAAGTAAAGTTGGTTATAAAATATTCATTGTTGTTTGGGAATATTCGTTGGTCGTGGAATATTCAGATCGCTTTGGGAATATTCGACGACGCCAAAAGCCCATGTGTGGGCCCCATAACGAAAAAGCGATCGAGGAAGAAAACGACAAATATAAGTTGTTTAAAAAATAATCTACACAGAATTGTTACCGCTATTAATCGTTGAATACCCGGTGGTTAAAACACAAGAATACGCTATTATTGTCAGCACAAGAAGACACACAGAGATTGCACCAATTATCGATTTCTTACGTAAAGAAGGCACTACTCAATAATGGTTACAAAGAATTATCGCTCAAGATTTTATTTTTATGGTTCAATAATTGTCAGGTTGATATTTTTATATTATCGTTGTTTCAATAATTGTCATTACACAAGATTTTTCATTATCGGCTAATAATTCATATTATCCTAATAATATTATTAGATAACATTATTGGCAATGTCTAGAAAAGTTCGCTCTAAGGAGAGGTTTGGTCACCTAATCATAGGCCAAGAAGTGAGAAATTTTATCGAAAGCCCCTCTTTCCTGAACCGCCTCGTCACAATATCAGGATTCTCGTAATATTATTTGTGAATAATTAATTATTGATTCATATGATGAGGAAAATATTGATTTTATGTGGATATAGATGGAGAAAATTTTAATGTGACAATTGTTGAAAATTGAAATTTTATCTTTTTCTCGATAAAATAATTCATTTAAATATATATATATATATATATATTATTATATTTTAATAATATAATAATGGTGATATTTTTACAAACTAATGTGGGATATATGATATACGAGAGAGAAGAGTATTTTTGTTGCAATAAATGTTTAAAACATGTTAAACATGCTCATGGGACCCCATTTATCGATCAAATTTGATTATATAATTTCTAAAATCGCCTGCTTTCAGGATTTTTGGCCAATTTCGTTTGGAATTTGGAAAAACTTTCTTCTCGCAAAGTTGTAGAGAATTGAATTTCCTATAAAAAACTCGCGAGATTCGAATTTTCCGATAAAAGGGCTATTTATTATGAATTATCAAGTTTCAAAGTTCAAATAATTAATTTTTGAAGTTTAAAATAATTTTAATTACAAAAACGTTTTTTTTTCATTGTTGGGACTCATTTAACATGTGTTAGGATGGCTGAATTCAGATTTCTAGTATATATGTAGGAAGATGTGGAAAATTAATATTATTAATTTATTAAATTTTTCGCTTTGGTGTTCTAAAGATTTTCCTATAAATAGGTGCTTTAGTTAGAAATGAAAATCACACCGTAAAATCAAGTTTTCTCTCTATATTATCGAGTTTATTCTTGTGAGTATTTTGAGTATACTTTGAGTATTGCTATACTATGAAAGTTCAAGTTATATTTTATATCCAAAGATTCCAGCTAAGATCGCCTTCCGAGGTAAGTGGATATTTTTTTTTCAGAATGATATTATTTCTTCAATATCATTATGTCAAATATTGATCTCAAGTTTTTATCAAATTTGGAACTTTTGGTGTCTGAGTTATTATTCACGATATACAAGACTATTCACGATACTGCAGATTATTCATTTAATCATTTAAGACTATTCATCTAAAAATGAAAAAATTTTTCTTTTCGTCTAAAATATCTATCAGGATACTAGTTTTGATCAGATCCATGTTTTGATCATTCTTGAAATTTTACACCACTATGATTATTTTTGAGGTATTTTCGACGGATAAAAAAACAAAGTACTAATCCTTAATCCTTAATCCTGTCATTTTGTTTCATAAGGATTCGCTTTTAAAAAAAAAAATATTTTCATCATCCTCGCCTTAAATGATGATATTATGAATATCTTTGGCCTCAGAAGGCAAAGATGAATGATTTTGATGAATATCTTTGGGCAGAAAAAAGCAAAGATGAATGATTTTTCGATGAATATCTTTGGCCCAGAAGCAAAAAGATGAATGTGTTTTTAGATGAACACGACTAATCGGTGAATGTCCTCGCCTCAGAGAAAAGGATGAATATATGATTCCGTATATATATCGATTGATGTTACAGGATAAAAATATTGATGATGGATCGTTAAATCTATAGATATTAGTAGATTTCATCCTCTACACGAACTCTTCTATGAATTAATATTTTCCGTCATGAGTATTGATTTAAAACTTGTTGCCTATTGTATTCTATTAATTTTTTCCTCGTCAAGACTAACGATAATTTGTTGTATATTATCTTAGTCATAATATTCTTTATCGGGCTAGTTGAGCTCACCCTTTTCCTTTTTGTTCCATTTTTCTTCGTGAGGCGTAGAATGTAAAAAGTATTTAGCCTAAAATGGAATGATGGTTTTAGAGAGTTGTTTTAGTAGTCCTCACCATTTTTGTAAAATAATGTATCAATAATTATGATGAGGATTTATTTGTATGTGGATATTGTTTAGATGGCAATATCTCAGATTTAAACTCACAGCTTTATATCGTTGTAATAATAAAGTCAGTAGTTATTTTCGCACTGTGTATCGACAACTCGTAATGGGTGATGTATACCTATTTCCACCTTTATGTTCGCGGTGAGGCGGGAATCTTTGGTGGGGAGTCTCGTGAAAGCGTACCGACCGCCGCACTCAACTTATCTTGGGAAGCGTTTGAAACTATTCAATGACAAGTACTTTCACGAAAGTATTCATCATATGAAAGAGAGTAGAGTTTATCGATGGAACAAAATAATATTACTAGATATCAAAGACGATCACGCGAAGTTTGCAGAGTAATCTAGGTTTGCACCTCATTTGGTGAAAATGAGGAGCGAATGACGATGATGTTTACGAGAGGTCTAAAGCCCGAGATTCTTAATATCTTATATCTCATAAATTTTCTTTATATTGAAGTTGTAAATAATAGTATTAATTATTAGGCGAGATAATGAGTATGTCTGAACCGGGGACCACAACGTGGTCATCATCTGTGGTGTTATGATCATCGAGCGATGATAACCAACTAGGAGGAAAAAATCTAACAAAGGCGGTAACCACTCGGGTGGTCATCGTGGCCATGATAATAGAGAGGTGAGTCAGTGAAAATTTGAAAGAGGAGATTCAACAATGACGGGAAGACATCGGTGAAGCAAAGACCAACACCAATAACAAATTTTAGGGGAGGAGAACGACCGCCAGTTAGATGTTACAAATGCGGGAAAGAGGGACATATCAGCCCAAACTATCCACAATAATCCAAGGTATGTTACAACTGTGGAAAGGAAGGCCACATAGCTTCGGGATTGTTTCGTACCAAAACCAAGTTCAATGGGGATGGTGACTCAAAGGGTCATTGTCCGGATAAGTGAAATCGTTGGTTCTAAGAAGGTTTTTGTTGTGATCGGTCAAAGCGTGAGGAACCCGACGAGGTGATCACAGGTAAACTAATCTTGAATTCTTGCGAAGTTTATACCCTTACTTGAATCTGGGTTCTACCCATTCTTTATCTCTCCCCTTGTGCTCAACGTTTAAACTTGACTCCGGAGAAATTAGACTTTGACTTATCTGTGGAAACTTCGTTGGTTGAAACCTTCGTTACATCTACAGTTTATAAATCTTGTTAAATCCAAGTTGGCACTATTACATTACCTGTTGATCTTATCTCTTTAAAGATACTTGCTTTTGATGTGATTTTAGGAATTGATTAGTTAACCACTCATCATGCCAAAATTGATTGTTTTCGTAAGGTTGTTAGTTTTCATATTCTAACTTGACTGTCATACTTAATTCGAATAACTAAACCACTAAAATCGATCCACCGTCATATCAAGCCATAAAGTTATTCGTTTATTGAAAAACGGATGTCAAGCTTTCTTAGCCCATGTTATGGATTTGAACAAAGACAAGTCAGATTTGAATAATATTTCTATTGTTAGAGAATTTCCGATGTATTTCTGAAGAACTTCCGGTCTACCCCGTAACGTGATGTTGAATTCTTTATTGACCTTCAAGCTGGGTACAAAACCCATTTCTAAAACCCCAAATCGAATGGCTCTATTGAACTTGAGGAGTTAAAAGTCCAACTACTGGAGTTATTAGACATCGGTTTCATTAAATCTAAAGACATCTCCTTGGGGTGCCCTGCTTTTTATTAAAAGAAGAAAGGCGGGAGTATGCGACTTTGTATTGACTACTGAGAATTGAACCATGTCACCATCAAGAATAGGTATCCATTACCTCGTATTGATGACTTGTTCGACCAGGTTACAAGGAGCACAATTCTTTTCAAAGATCGATCTTTATTACGGATGTCATCAAATTTGAAGATTAAAAGCGAGGATATTCCAAAGCGCCTTGAGAACTCGATGCGGGCATTATGAATTCTTAGTCATGTCTTTTGGATTGACCAATGCTCCTGCCGCTTTCATGGATATGATGAACCGTGTATTCAAAGAATATTTGGATCGGTTCGTTTGTTGTCTTTATTGATGACATTCTCATATATTCCAAAAGTAGTGAAGATCATGAGCACCATTTGAAGTCGATACTTGAAAGGCCGTGAAAACAAGCTATATACCAAAGTTTGAAGAAATGCGAGTTACGGCTTAAGGAAGTAGCATTTCTTGGAGCACGTGGTGTCAAAACATGGAGTATCTGTTGACCCAACGAAGATTGAAGCAAGACAAAGTTGGGAAGCAACCGAAGTCGGTGGACCGGAAATGCGTAGCTTTACGGGCTTAATCGGGTTATTATCGGAGATTCGTGGAAGGATTTTCTCGAATCGCTACTTCGTTAACTTTCGGTGACTCGGAAAGATACAAAATTTGTATGGAGCGAGGAACGCGAGAAGAGTTTCCAAGAGCTCAAGAGAGACTCATTTAAACACTGCTCAGCAATACCATCCGAATACGGATGGATTTGTTATCTACAAATGATGCTTCGGGTAAAGGGTTAGGATGTGTTCTCATGCAACATGGGAAAGTCATAGCCTATGCCTCACGACAACTCAAAGAATATATGAGGAATTATCCTACTCATGATTTGGAGTTGACAGCAGTCGTATTCGCATTGAAAATTTGGAGACACTACTTGTATGGAGAGAAAGTGGAGATTTATACGGACCATAAAAGCCTCAAATATTTTCTTCACCCAAAAAGAACTCAACATGCGGCAACGACATTGGCTTGAACTATTGAAAGATTACGATCACACTATTCAATATCATCATGGAAAAGCGAACGTAGTAGCTGACGCATTGAGTAGAAGATCATATGTCTGAGTACGAAAAGCGATATTGTCAATGCAAAGGCCCATTCTGTATGACTTGCAAAGGATGGAGGTAGAATTAAAGACTCCAGGGACCCACATGATGATGGCGAATATACGAGTAGAACCGACTTTAATCGATAAAGTTAAAGATGCTCAAGCTACGGACCTGGAGCTGATACGTATGAAGAAGAAAGTGCAAGAAGGAGCTATTCCAGAAGCGAGAATCGATGAAGAAGGAATACTTAGATTCAACTCCAGACTTTGTGTTCCTAACGATTCTGACTTGAAGCATAAAATCATGATGGAGGCACACAACACACCGTTTGTAATCCATCCTGGGAGTACCAAAATGTATCATGATATTCGACATACATTTTGGTGGAACAATATGAAGAGAGAGATCGCGGAGTTTCTCTCGAGGTGTTTAACTTGTCAACGTGTAAAGGCGGAGCATCAAGTGCCAAAGGGTCCATTGCAACCATTTGAGATTCTGGAATGGAAGTGGGAACACATTACTATGGATTTCGTTATAGGTTTTCCCAAAGTTTCTCAAGGCATAGATGCGATTTGGGTTATTGTTGATAGATTAACCAAGTCTGCCCATTTCTTACCGATACGTGAGACTTATTCCCTTGAACATCTTGCTCGTATGTACGTGAATGAGATTGTATGATTGCATGGCATGCCAGTATCCATAGTTTCGGATCGTGACCCAAGATTCACTTCACGATTTTGGGTTAGCTTGCAGAAAGCTATGGGCACGGATTTATGATTTAGTTCGGTATACCATCCTCAAATGGACGGACAATCAGAGAGGACTATTCAAACTCTTGAAGATCTATTAAGACTATGTGTCCTAGATTTCAAAGGAGTTGGGATAAGTACCTACCTGGTGGAATTCTCCTACAACAACAGTTATCGTTAGCGAAGATATAGGTGTGGCTCCATTTGAAGCATTGTATATGGACGAAAGTGTCGCTCTCAAGGTATCTTTGGGACGAGGTGGGAGAAAGCAACGTTGTTGGGACCGAGAGTTAGACGCATGACTACAAAAAAAGATCCAAATGATTCGATAACGTATTCAAACCTCACAAGATCGACAAAAGAGTTATGCTGATCTTCATCGAAAGGATGTGGAATTTAATATTGGGAACCATATATTGTTACGTGTTGCTTCATGGAAGGGAGTTACAAGATTTGGAAAGAGATGAAAGCTCAATCCACGATTTGTTGGTCCATTTGAGATTCTTGACCGAATAGGAAATGTGGCCTATAGACTCAAGATTACCCCAAGTATGTCTCGTGTTCATAATATTTTCACATATCCATGCTTCGTAAATATGTGAAAGACCCGAACCATATTATTGCGTTAGAACCGCAGGCGAGATATAGAAGATTTAACGTATCTGAAGAAGTACTGTTAAGATCTTGGATATGAAAGAGCATGTCCTACGCACCAAGGTTATACCACAAGTTAAGGTTTTGTAGAGAAACCATGCTATTGAAGAGATGACCTGGGAGTTGAAATCAGAAATGTAAGGGAGGTATCCTCACCTTTTCAAACACCGTGCACGTGACGTCAATTTCGAGGACGAAATTTCATAAGGAGGGAGGTTATCAGGACCCCAACTTATTATAAATAAAATCAATTTCCTCTAATTATTATTGTGAATAATAAGGTGTTAATTTGATATAATTCTCACGGTTATGGGTGAAATGTGGAAGTTTTGCAAAATAAGCAAAGTAGTTATAAAATAATCATTGTTGTCGGGGGAATATTCGTTTGGGTCGTGGAATATTCTTGTTGTCGAGAAATATTAGTATTTATTGCCAAGATCATTATGGGCCCATATAATGTAATAATTGTCGGATGAAAAAAAATAAAAAGTTTGAGTTGTTATAAATAACGACGTAGTTGTTATCGTTATTAACATTGGAATACACGGTGGTTAAAATCAATAATATGCGTGGTTCACACAAAGATTTACACGGTGATCGCATAAAGATTATTGAATTATTTATTCGTGACGTAAGAAGAAGCACTACTCAATAATTGTTATGTGAATTCTTTATTCAATATTTTATTTTATTGATTCAATAATTGTCGTTAATAGTTTATATTATTATTGTTTCAATAATTATCATTAAGACAAATATTTTCCATTATCGGATCAATAATTCATATTATTTGAATAATATTATTAGATATAGCATTATTGGCAATGTCTAGAAAGTTCACAAGGAGAGGTTTGGTCACCTAATTTGCGCGCGTAGATGAGAAATCCTTATTAGAAAGCCCTCTTTCACGAACTACCTGGTTGTCATAATTGTGATTCTATAATATTATTTATGAATAATTAATTATTGATTTATATGATAAGGAAATATTTATTTGATGTAGATATAATTGATAGATATATTTATTTTATGTGGATATAATTGAAGGAATTAATGCTGAGGTGTTTTATCAGTATTTTATCACAAGGAAAGTATTAAAAATCATCCGTTTGTGGATTTCGGGTATTTTCTGATTGGAATTTGGAAAACAATTCTTCTACAAAGTTGTAGAGAATTAAATTTCCTATGGAAATACGCGAGTTTCGAATTTTTCTGATAAACAGGCTATTTTATATGAATTGTTGAAGTTTTGAAAAAATAAAATGATTTTTATTAAATTTATGGGGGGACCCGCTTTTGGTTGGTGGAATACACACATGGGCTGCTGAATTCTTCCAACATGGCTGCCCAAAAATTCAAAGCATGCGTAGGAATTGTTGTAAGACCCCAACTTATTAATGAATAAAATCGAATTTCCTCTATTTATTATTGTGAATAATAAGGTGATAATTTGATATAATACTTTGGTTATGGGTGAAATGTGCAAATTTTACAAAATAAGCAAGTGGTTATAAAATATTCATATTATTAGGGGAATATTCGTTTGGTCATGGAATATTCTTTCACGTCGGGGAATATTAAATGCGACGGTAGCCATGACCATTGTGGGCCCCATAACGGATAAGCTGTCGGATGAAGAAACGACAAAGTTTGGGTTGTTATAAATAACTGGCGTAGTTATTCTTTGTTAAGATCGTTGGAATACGGTGGTTAAAATACTGATTACGCGCATTGGTCAGCACAGCGAAGACACGGTATTGCGACAGTATTGTTGAATTATTGATCCTTACGTAAGAAGGCACTACTCAATAATTGTCACAGTAGTTATTGTTCAATATTTTATTTTATTGATTCAATAATTGTTGCGTTGATTTTTATATTATCATTGTTTCAATAATTGTCACTACTACGGTATTTTTCATTATCGAAGCAATAATTCATATTATCTGAATAATATTATTAAAAAATATTATTGGCAATGTCTAGAAAGTTTCATGTCAAGGAGAGTTTGGTCACCTAATGCGGCATGGGTGAAGAGAAATTCTTATTGAAAGCCCTCTCTTTCAGGAATGGCACAGTTACCGATCTTGTGATTCGTAATATTATTTGTGAATAATTAATTATTAATTTATATGATGAGAAAATATTAATTTTATGTGGATATAGATGGAGAAAATTTTTAAAGTGACAATTGTTAAAAACTGATATTTTATCTTTTCTAATAAAATAATATTTTATTATATTATTATAATATAATAATGGTGATATTTTTACAATGAATGTGGGATATATGAGTATATGAGGAAAAAGAGTATTTTTGTTGCATTAAATGATTAACACATGTTTTGTGTGTCGGTGGACCTCATTTTTTGACTGAAATTTGATTATAGCCTAAAAAATCGTCCGTATGTGAATTTCGGTCAACTTCTATTTGGAATTTGGAAAACCTTTCTTCTGTAAAGTTGTAGAGAATTGAATTTCCTATAAAAAAACGCGAGATTTGAATTTTCTGATAAAAGGACTATTTATTATGAATTATTGAAGTTCTGAAGTTCTAGAATAATTGATTTTTGGAAGTTTTAAATAATTATATTAACGAAAACGTTTTTTACAAGTTAAGTGGGTCTTGCATGTGATGTAAATGGGCTGAAATCAGATTTCAAAGATGGGCGTGAAAATTTTGTAAATATAATAATATTTTATTAAATTTTTTGCTTTGGTGTTCTAAGCAATTTCCTATAAATAGGGTGCTTAGGTTAGAATTAAAAATCACACCTGAAACTAAATTTTTTTCTCTCTTTCTCTCTCTATAATATCGAACATATTTTTTGAGTATTTTAGTAATTTGAGTATTCTTTATACTGATGCAAGTTCTTTCAAAGACTATATCCGATATTCCAATGTAAGATCATGTCTTTCGTAAGGTAAGTGGATGTTATTTTCTTCGTAAGTGATATTATTTCTTCAATATCATTATGCCAAAATATTGGTTGGAGCTTTTTATCAAATTTAGAACTTTTCATGGGAGTTCTTATTCATGAGTTCTTATTCACGAGTTACTTATTCATGAGTTCTTATTCACGAGTAGTATTCACGAAGCGATGATGATTTTCTTGTGGAATTTCTATCTTTTGGTGTCGAGATTCTTATTCACGATACGGACTATTCACGAATCGACATTATTCATAGAAAAATGAATTTTTTTTTTGTCCAAGTTATCTCATTATGGTTACTTATATTTGATTGTATCCATTTTTTTGATCTTTATTTTGAATTTTGCTTGAAATTGGTTATTATGAAGTATTTTTGAACTTGGATAAACCGTAATACTGAATCCCTAATATTTGATCTTTTATCTCTTTGGATTAATTTTCTTTAAGATATTTTCATCATCCTCGGGTCTAAATGATGATATTACTAAATATTTTGGCTTGTGAAGCAAAAGATGAATGATTAAGCGATGAATATCTTTGGCACCAGGTGTAAAGATGAATGATTACACGATGAATATCTTTGGTGTAAGACCCCAACTTATTATAAATAAAATCAATTTCCTCTAATTATATTTGTGAATAATAAGGTATTAATTTGATATAATTCTCGGTTATGGGTGAAATGTGCAAATTTTACAAAATATGCAAGTGGTTATAAAATAATCATTGTTGTCGGAAATATTCGTTTGGTCATGGAATATTTTTGTTGTTTGGGAATATTAAATGCAATGGCTTCAGATCATTTCAGGGCCCCCATAATAGAATAAGCGCCGAATGAAGAAAATGACAAGTTTGAGTTTTTATAATTAATTCGGCGTAGTTATTCTGAATTAACTTCGTTGAAATACCCGGTGGTTAAAAAATACGAAGAATACGCGTGGATGCTGACGGTGATTGATGAATTATTGATCCTTACATAAGAAGGCCACTACTCAATAATTATTACATGAATTCTTTATTCAATATTTTATTTTATTGATTCAATAATTCTTTGCGTTGATATTTTATATTATTGTTGTTTCAATAATTGTCCTTTTGCGATAAATATTTTCCATTATCGGATCAATAATTTATATTATTTGAATAATATTATTAGATAACATTATTGTCAATGTCTAGAAAGTTACATCGAGGAGAGGTTTGGTCACCTAATTGCGCGGCCAATAAGGAGAAATTCTTATTCGAAAGCCTCCTCTTTCCGGGAACTTTGGTTGTCATAAATGTGATTCGTAATATTATTTTGTGAATAATTAATTATTGATTCATATGATAAGGAAATATTTATTTTATGTGGATATAAATGTTGGATATATTTATTGTGGTTAAAAATGAAGGAGTTAATGTTGAGGTGTTTTATCAAGTATTTTTGTTGGAATGAAGGTATTAAAAATTAAACCCAGTATTTTGAGATATATTGTGTGAGTTATAATTTTTAATCCCAATTTGGATCGTTGTAATTTTGGATATGTTATACATATATAAGTTGAGTATATGTCCACAAATTTTGAACCGTTAAAATGAATGTATAATTTGTTATGAATTTTAAGAGGTGGTGATTCGAAATTAGGTTTATAAATGATTTTGGTGGAAAATTCTAGAATTGAGTGGGCCCCACTTGTGGTTGGTGAAGAAATGTCATTGAATTTATTTCAAATGTGGTGGGTGGAAATAGTAGCAGTGTAAAAGCCATCGGGTTGCAAGTCAAGTCTGCTAATATTTTCCTATAAATAGAAAGGCTAAGTTAGAATTGAAAATCACACCGAAACAAGTTTTTCTCTTTTCTCTCTAGATTATTGAGTGTATTTTATGAGTATTTAGATACTTTGTGAGTTTCTATTCATCGATTGCAAGTTTTCTTCACACTTATACCGATATTCCGATCGTAAGATCGATATTTTGAGGTAAGGGATGTTATTTTCTTCATATATGATATTATTTCTTCAATATCATTATCGCCAAGTATTGATCTAAATTTTTATCAAATTTAAAACTTTTTATGTCGGAGATTCTTATTCACGTGATATGCAAGACTTTATTCACGAATAAAGACTATTCATAGAAAAATGAAATTTTCTTCTTTTTGTCCAAGATGTCAATTATGGTTACTATCTTTGATTGTATCCATGTTTTTGATCTTTATTTTTGAATTCGCTTCAAATTGGTATTTATGAAGTATTATTGATCTTGGATAAACTGCTATATCTGAATCCCTACTATTTGTCCTTCCGCTCCTCACCTGGATTCATTTTTTTTAAATATTTTTCATCATCTTGATCCTAAATGATGATATTCTTGAATATCTTTGGCATGTAGTGCAAAGATGAATGATTTCGATGAATATCTTTGGCCGTAGCAAAGAGATGAGCGCAGTGTTGAGATGAACATAACCAATCTGGTGATACAAAATGAATATCTTTGGCTGCGATTGCAAAGATGAATATTGATTAAAGATGTATATTGATTGTTGTTCTGAGGATAAAATATTGATGATGGACTTTTAAATCTTAGTAAGATAGTAGAACTCATTCTCTACTTGACTCTTACAATGGATTGTTGTTTTTCATTGTGAGTTGTTGATCTAAAACTTGTTATTCATTATATTTTATCGATTTTTTCCTGTTGAAAACTAATGATAATTTGTTGTATATTATCTTAGTCATAATATTCTTTATTTGAAATTTAGTTGAGCTTCACCCTTTTCCTTTTGTTCCATTTTTTTTCTCGTGGAGGTGAGAACATTGCGAGGATCTAATCGGGGTATGGGTGATGGTTCTAGAAAGATGTTTTATCATGATCCTCACTATTTTTATAAAATAGTGTTTGAATAATTGTAATGAGGACTTATTTAAGTGTGAATATTGTCTAGAAGATAATATTTGTATTTAAACTCACAGTATGTGTTGTCGTATTTTGCACGACAATTGTATTATTGAAGTTGTAGTTTGCTTTATGTACCATGTATTTGACGACTCAGAATGGGTGTTGTATACCTATTTTGGGGGCGTCACAATACAACTTATTTTATTTAATTAGTTATTTTGATTAGTTAACAAAATAATTTGAATTTTATTATTTTGATTAAATAATGTAAATATGTTATGCTTTTTTTTTATTTTGAATTTTAGTATTTTTTGTTTTGATTAAATGATATATATTATTTTATTTAGAATATATTTTATATTTAAGTTTGCCACGACTTTAAAAAAAAAATTAATTTAAAATGCAAGTGAAACATCGGGTAAACATCTGGTTTTTTTTTTAACCTTTTCACCATTATACAAATATTTGGGGGACTTGTGGTTAATATGAAAACTTAATGCGCTCACCGTATTTATATATATATACCAGAAATTGTCCGTGCCTAAAGGCACGACATAACGAAAAATATTACATTACCTAACCTAAAATAACATACAATCAGATATAATAATTATCATAATTCACCAAACCTCCACAATAATTAATTTTCTTTAAAAATAGATATCCAAAAAATCTAAAAAGTACATTTACAAAACTTAAAAATCATCAATAACAATTTTTATAATTCACCACACCACCATAATAATAATTATAATAACATAATAACAATTATTATTATTATTATTATTATTATTACTATTATAGTTATAATAATAATAATAATAATAATAATAATAATAATAATTACTATTATAATTATTATTTCTATTATAATAATAATTATTATAATTATTATTGTTATTATTTTGTTATTAATATTAATATTATTATAATTAATATTATTATTTTTTTATTATTATTATTAAAATTATTACTATTATTATTATAATTATTGTAATAATTTATTATTATTAAAATTATTACTATTATTATTATCATTATTATTATTATTATTACTATTATTATTAGTGTTATTATTATTTTATTTTTATTACTACTACTATTATTATAATAATAATAATTATTATTATTATAATTATTATTATTATTATTGTTATTTGATTTGGTAGAATTTTTAGGGGTAAATTTGATTCTAGTAGGAAATTTTTAGTGTGAGATGAAATGTGAGCATTTAGATTAAGTTGGAAGAATTGAGATGAAATCCGAACTGCTTTTTATAGTTTGTCAAATGAAAGATTCAAAATGTGTTACTGCTTTTATTATATAGATAATATAATTATTTTATTATAATAATAATAATAATAATAATTATTATTATTAGTCTTATTATAATAATAATAATAATAATAATAATAATAATAATAATAATTATTATTATTTGTACTATTATTATTATAATTATAATAATACTATTATAATTATTATTTGTACTATTATTATTATTATTTGTTTTGTGTGTGAAGAAAAGATGAGGAGAAAGATTTTTGTGTGTGAACACATGAGAGAGAGTAAAGGTGTAGGAGTGAATTTGATTTTGAATGGGAAGAAATATGGCCTTTAGATTAAGTTGGAAGAATTAAGTTAGAATGAATCGAACTGCCTTTTGTGGTTTATTAAATAAAAAATTCAAAATGAGTTCTATTTTATTATATATATATATATATATATATATATATATATATATAATACCCTAGGGTTCTAACGCAAATCAATAGCAGCGGCCGCCATGGTTCTCAAGTACGTTATTCTAGACTTGTTTTTCCCGATCTATATTATCATGCGTTCTCGAATAATTTGTTTAGATGGCTAGAAATGATTATTAAGCACCTTCTTTGTGATGGATTTCATTTCTTAAGTTAATTCCAATAAATTTTGAGTAATCTTATATACATTTGACTTCGTATCTTCATCTTCTTAGCCATCATACACATAATATATCTGTTTAATGTACTAATCAGAAAAGTTTGTTTGGTGAATGTTATCTTATTCATCTTTTGTTAATTGTATATAATGTTTCTTGATTAATGTATCTTTTATATGATGATTATGCCATTATGGTTCTGTTTATTGTCCTTTTTTATTGTACAATATCTCTTTCAGGGTTTACTGATTCATGTTTAATTAAGTGTAAATAAAGCAAAGTTCAATCTCGTTGCATAATATAAGGAAATTTTGCGTTTACTTAAATTGGGGGAATTTCAGGACTGAACTATGCCGTTTCAGTGGGGCAAAAATCTACCCGGGCAGGGGTATTAGATTTGTTCGTTCAGACTCTCAGGTAACATTATAGGGTTAGCATGTGTAATGGATCATTTGCATCATTTGTTAGTTTTACAATTGCCTTTTTCTTCTTCTAGTTTTGCTTAATTAGTTACTGAAATTAGCAATTTTTTGGTTGATCAATTAAGGTGTTCCTTTTTGTCAATTCGAAATGCAAGAGGTACTTTCATAATCGATTGAAGCCTTCCAAGCTCACTTGGACAGCAATGTACCGTAAACAGCATAAGAAGGTGAGAAGAGTCTTATATCTTAATTCTTTGTGAGTCTAGACATTGCAAGTAAACTATTTTCTGTGTGGCCTTTTTATCTTCTGATAGTTCTAGTAATTGCTTGAGAACTGACTTGTTTCCGCTAAACACTTGCAGGACAGTGCTCAAGAAGTTGTTAAGAAGAGGCGCCGTGCAACCAAGAAACCCTATTCAAGGTCTATTGTGGGTGCTACTTTGGAGGTTATACAGAAGAGAAGAACTGAGAAACCTGAAGTTCGTGATGCTGCTCGTGAGGCGGCTCTCCGGTAGTATATATAACCATTTTTAGAATTCATATAGGTTATGTTTGTTTGCAAGGATTATAATCTCGGAATTATAATTCCATGGATTATAATCTCAAGACTATTAATCCTAGGATTATAATCCCGAGATTATAATTAAAATTCTAAGATTATTAAGTCATTTTATAATCCTTAGACTAACGCTCTGTTTCTCAGTTTTAAAATGGACAGAAAAGAAAAGAAATGGTCGGAAAATTTAAGTTTTCTTTCCAATTCTTATGTTTTTGAGTTTTTTAATAAACAAAAAAGAAAAGAAATGGATAGAAAACTTGACCACTTTTTCTGTCAAAGTTTTCCGTCCAAAATTGGCCTGATTTGGACGGAAAATAAATTGGAATAAGTAATATTTTTATAATTCTTATATTATCCTCAACTTTTAATATAATAAATTTTAAATTACAACTCATGTCCTCAATTTTAATTTTTTATCCTTTTTTATTAAAAACTCAGAAACAACCCAAAGGAAAACATCAAGTTTTTTATTCTTTTCTGTTCTAATTTAAATTTTTTATTCTTTTCTTTTCTGTTCAAAACTCAGAAACAGAGTGTAATAGTCCCAATTCTAAATTTGAAAACAAGCAAGATATTTGATATTAATTATCCCAAATATAATTCTTACAAACAAACATAGCCATAGTGTTTTAGTTATGACTGATGATCAAATCATTCTAATTTTGTTAATTGCAGTGAAATCAAAGAAAGGATTAAGAAAACTAAGGATGAAAAGAAGGCCAAGAGAGCTGAGGTGACGTCCAAGAAGAGTCAAAGTAAGGGTAATGTGCCCAAGGGTGGGGGTGGGAAGGGCCCCAAGCTTGGAGGAGGTGGTGGGAAGCGCTGAATTCCTATTTGTGTTTCACCCCACGTATTTTAGGTTGGAAAACATCTTTTGGCCATTTTGTATGATTGATGCCAATGCTGTTAAGGCTAACTTTGAGTTATATGTTTCTATTTTTGTGCAAGTTCAATATTTGTCTCAAGTTATTGTAACATGTGATTTTCTATGGGTTTTTTTTGGGGTTGAGGGTACCTCATGTTTGGGTTTTTGGGGGTTTTCAGAAGTCAATAGTAAGGTCAGCTAGTCAGCTACTTGGTTTTCCAATGTTGTGAGCCTTTGCATTTGCATATGTTAGGCCTTGACAACTTAGCTCTGCATATGTTTAGCTTGATATCTTAGTTCTACCTATGTCCTTAACTTCGGTCTACCTGTTGGTGCTGGTTGGTCCTGCTGCCCCAATTCTGTTCTCATTCATCTATATCATGTTTAATGATGTCGGGAATAATAGCAGCAGAATACTGAACTCTAAGAATACCATTCCACTTGATGGAAAGAAAATCCCATTAGTTACTTTAATTTGGGTAGTTGGCATGCTATTTTGGTAGGGTCCCAAAACTTGAAAATATCATTGTTGTGTTTATTTAATCTTTTGAGCACATCATTTTCCGTTAATACAGTCAATGTTATTGTATTGTACTTGTACTTGGCTCCTCTTGGTATTCGTATCAGCATCAATTTTGGAAGTCGGGAAATTTAGGTCGGAATAGATGACTGAATTAAAAAGTTATTGGAGGAAATTAGTTCTGTGGTGGGAACTTGAGAGTAGGAAGAGGCCTTGTGGTGGGTTGGGTAGGTGCTGATATAATTTTCTGGCACTAAGGGGTGTGTGGTGTCTGTGTCCAATTCCAGAATGTTGAAAGCTGCTGCTGCTGCTTCCTGTGAGGAATGTAAGCAATCAATTCATCTTACTAAGCTTAGACCCAAAGCAAGTGAACCATGGTCACAAAGCCGAAGCTGACAGCCGAGTGGGGTCTGGATTGGGAGATTAGCTAGTTTGTAAGCAATGACTTCCAACAAACGTAGTAAACTGATCTCATATCTTCAATGGAGGAGAGAAAATAAGGAAGATATGTAGGGGAGGGGATAGGATAGGATAGGCCAACCAACACTCCGTCCGCCGGATTCATCTGGTATATTTTTTTTTTCTGGGTGCTGCAACTAGGCTGCTTTCTTTCTTATAATATGAACGAATTATTCATTAAGGAATAGCATATGCTTCTTCTCCTCGCGAGCCTTATATTTTTATAAAATTTCTTTTCACTTTCAAACTTTACTTCTCAAACAAGAAGACGAGGTAGTAAGGTCACCGCGCACACAACAAAAACAAAAGGACAATAAAAAAAATATAAATTAAAGGACTTGCACAACTATTTATTGCAATATTTTATAACTTTTGATTAATTCTATAGAAATAATACCCACTCTTATCATACAAACAAAAACACTCTTATCTTAAGCAAATTATATTCTCGAATTGCGTTATTTAAGCATGTTTTAAACTGAAAAATTATTTAAGAAATGCTAATTTTATGTTTTCACAAAATTCTCTACACATAAATGTGAAATTTATTTAGCTAGCAAAAATATCAAATTTTAGATTAAGATCACCACCCTTGATTGAAGTCAACTAGAAACTTCAAATGCTAAAAAGAATAAAAATGCAGTTTTTTCTCATGTCCAAAAAATAAAATAAAAAATGCTCATAATCACCTGTTCTCGCGCCCACGCTACGCCATAAAAAAATAAAAAATACACCAATGATTCAACGCCAATTCACATAGTACTACTACTAGTTTTGATCTTACAAGGCAACTCGCTGATCCCCTTCACCTCTATTGCAGAATAGGAGAGTGTACATACTACCATCCGCATCTAATAAATACCCAACTTCGCGGGTAACTTCCAGTTCCAGCACCAACTCAACTGCCCCCTACTCCCACCCCCACGGCCCAACCCCACGTTCTCTCTCTCTCTCTCTCTCTCTCCTCCATAACACAAATCTTGTACCCCTTCAGTTCAGTAGTCTCTTTCACCAACAGCTTCAATTTCACAGACAAAAGTCAAAGTAAAAAGAAAGGGAAAAACCAGATAATCATCATGGCAGGAGGAGATATTGAGAGCAGGGAAGAGAAAAACAGAGGAGTTAAGAATTACTCATCATCGTATGTAAACAGCCAATGGACATCATGGTTGATTCCTATGTTTGTTGTGGCAAACGTTGCTATGTTTGTTGTTGTTATGTACATCAATAATTGCCCCAAACATGTTCTTTCTGCTGGCGGTGGCAAGTGCGTGGGCAGGTTTTCTCTTCAGCCTCTCCGGGAGAATCCTCTCTTTGGCCCTTCTTCCTCTACGTAAACCCCTTCTTCTTTAATTCCATTGTCTCAATTTTTTTTATAAATATTTTTGTTTATTGTTTTCTGATTCTTGGAGCTCATCTTCAATTCCCTTGTTTTACTTATGCTTAATTTATTTCTTTTCTTCCCAATATTTGAATTGGGATCGTTGTGCCATGAGAATTTACCTTTCAATTTCTATCCTAGGTTATTGATTGATTTATTGGGGATGAAATATTGTTGTTTTATGTGATTATGTTGGTGTTACTATTATCCCTTCTGTCTCTTTGGGTTTTGCTGCTTTTGTCTTTCCGTAAAATCTTGTGTTTGTTTAAAGTTTGTCAATTTAAAATCTTCTGTCCTTAATATGTGCTTTATGGTTTTGGATTTCTAGGGATTATATTGATTGATGTAGGGGCGAAGCTTTTGTTGGTTATTTTAACTTGTTTAGCTTCATTGGTGCTATGGCTCTTTGATACGATTTTTTATGGGGTTCTCATTCAATAGGGTCTTGCAAGTTTTCTTCTTTAATATGTTTAATTCTGAATTTCAAACTATTTTAGTATTTTTATGCGGACTACAGATAGGTCTTAAAGCTTTGTAGGGAGACAACAACTGCATGTATTAGGCATGCTAAAAGCCTAATTTTCTTGTCAAATTGGTAACACAGCTACAAACATAATTATTAACTGCAGTGCTTTGCACTTTTGTGCCTTGAGATACAGCCATTTGGGAATTTGGGAGTCTTGTATAATTCTAGAGAAAGATTGGTTCTTTATACTAAATTTATGTGCAATTTCAAGAATACATATTGTTCTAGAATACATTAGTTCCAGTTGGTTCTTTCATTGGAAGTGCTGCAGATGGTTAAAATTCCTATTTTTTTTGTTGAAATGTTCAGAGCAGTCGGCCTCAATCTGATCAGTTCATTTATCTCTTTCTGCTGCTGCATTATTATGTTTCTCTTCCTTGAATGTTTCACAGTAATGTTGATCGTTTATTCGGCGTCAAGGACATTCAGAATTTCATCTACTTCTAAGGATAGTAGTGGGAACATATAAACTAAATTTTGCACTGTTGCTGAGTCCCTATATAAGTATATCTTTCTGGACTAAGTTATTGTCTTTTGTTATTTATATGCAAGTCTCTACGTTTGATTATGTCAGTTCATTAAGGGTAGTGGTTTTTTATTTAGTGAGCAATGGAGCATAAAGTAGATAGGATGCATGCCCTACTTTTGCATTTAAAAAAATATTTAAAGAAAATTGAAAGAATAAAGAGGTTTCCTGATGGAAAAATTTGTTGTAATATACTAATTTCAATTATTTTTTTAGATTGGAGAAGTTGGGAGCACTTGAGTGGACCAAAGTGGTGCATAAGGATCAAGGATGGAGGCTTGTCACCTGTATATGGTTACATGCTGGGATTATTCATCTTGCTACAAATATGTTGAGCCTCGTCTTTATTGGCATTCGACTGGAACAACAGTTTGGTTTTGGTATGTTATTCTCTTCCAGCTTTGATTTCTAGAACAATTTTGCTTGGTTAAACTCTAGTTTTGATTCGTTAATGCTTTTCACTAGTATATGATCTGAGGAGCCTTAATCAAGAAAACAAAATTTCCTTATCTTACTTTTTCTAACAAAAAAGAAATGTTTAGGGTTCATAATTTAATCATTAGGAGATTGGTAAAGTGTGTCTTCTCTTTCCATATTGGACAGTTGAACTTCATACATGTAGATGAACCCTAAATAAAAGTGCTAAAGCCGCTAACAAAGATTTTTTCTCATCTAACCCTCTCATGGTTTAATAAACTTGCATTTTTGGCAGTGCGGATTGGAATTATCTATCTATTGTCAGGATTTGGTGGGAGCATACTTTCAGCTCTATTTATTCAAAGGAACATCTCTGTCGGTGCTTCGGGTGCTTTATTTGGTCTACTTGGAGCCATGCTTTCGGAGCTTATAACAAATTGGACCATTTATACCAATAAGGTGAGTGATTGTCGTCATAATTTTCAGGTCTTAGGATGCTTTTGTGTATCTCTTCTGTTCAATGGACTTTTCCATCTTTGGTAATTCCCTCCCTTTGATGATCTTAGACTGCAGCAATCATTACACTTTTGTTCATAGTTATAGTAAACCTAGCTGTTGGAATTCTGCCACATGTCGATAATTATGCCCATATTGGGGATTCTTGGCGGGTTTGCTCCTTGGCTTTTTTTTTTCTTCCCGTCCTCAATTTGGGTGGGTACAGAGTCATGACCTTCCAGCTGGTGTTCGTCTTAAATCCAAATACAAGGCTTATCAGTATGTGTTGTGGTTGGTTTCTCTGATTCTACTGGTAGCTGGGTAAGTCGATTTGCTCAAGCAATTATTTTAATCCCTTCCCGCTATTGTTGTTGATATATATTTTCTGCAAACTATAATATGCACCTATTGCAAGTTTAAGGGAAGCAAAATGAAATTATTTTCAATGTATTTTTCGGATGCTCTGCCCAATGCTTGTTATTTGACAAAATTGGGCACTTTGGATCTGGGCTTTTTTGCTTCATTTGAAACTCATTGCAGAATCATCTTTCCTGCGTGACATGAATTGCTAAGAAGCAAGGATTCAGATACGGGGATACGGATGCGTAGTGCGGGGATACAGAGGTTCGCTAAATTTGAAAAAAATTAGAATTTGGGGGTGGCAGGGATACGACACATAAACATATGATAAAAAAAAACATTAATAAAACTAAATACTTCATGATATTCTAACAAAAAATATAATTTCATCATCCTACATCACAATAGCAAAAGATGAAATCATAAAGTCACACAAAACTAACAAAATATATAATTTCATCATCCTACTTCACAATAGCAAAAGATGAAATCATAAAGTCGCACAAAACTCAGTATTTAAAGTCAAAAACACATTTATTAAATATTTAACAAATATAATCCAAATAATCAACAAAAGATAACCTAGCAAAAGATTATTATCATAATCTCAACAACAACAACAATAACAAAAAAAGATAACTCCATGAGGCCAAAAAAAAAAACTATAACCCAACAAGCAACAAAGCTAATTTTAAAAAGAAAAATAAGACAGCAAAGATAATTTCAACAAAAGATAACCCGACAATCAAAAAATAAAATGAAGAAAAGGTAGTGTATAACTATTCTTACCATGTTACCATATTTAGTTTTACTAGTGGCATATTCTTGAATTCATGAAGCACGACTAAACCACTGATTATTCCATGATCTTAGTGAATTTATTTAATGATATTAGAATATGCTCATATATATATATATATATATATATGTGTGTGTGTGTGTGAGAGAGATGCACATGCCCTAAAGCCTTGTATTGAAAAGAAATAGATGTTAAGATCTTACATATCTTTCTTAGGACTCAATCCGCCTTTCATGCTTCAAAGATCTCTTGTCTTTGTATTTTCCACCTTGATATTCCTGTAATTCCATATCTTTCCCTGAAATTTCATAGAGCATAATTAGAGGAATAATATGGTCATCATAAAAACATTTAGGAAGGAGTATGACATAAGTCAACAGTTACCCGCTCAAAATCCAAAAAGGCAACGAGCCTACAGCCAATCATGTCTTCTTTTGACCAGTTTAATCCCGTTTCTCGAGAAGAATTTGACGGATTAAATAAACAAATTACAGATTTGGTTGTTCTGCTTAAAGAATTGCATCAGTCTACGTAGGGCTCAAAGATGCCTACACATACAGAACCTTCTACACAAGGAGGAACTCAAGTTTTGGATAAAACAAATCCGGAACCTCAGTTGGATATGACCAACAAAGACCCTGAAAACACTCATCTCAAAGGAGATCCAAACACAGGTGATATCAGGAATAAGGTCCTTCAAATGGAAGAAACCATCCAGATTCTCTCAAAGGATTGGGGCACGTGGAGTGTTTCATATCTTCGACATTTGTATATTCCCTAGTGTTCATTCTCGAGAAGTTTAAAACCCCTAACTTTGAAAAGTACGACGGATTAGGGGATCTTTAAACACATTCAAGGTGTTCATCGAGAACTTGGATCTTATCGCAGAGGACGAGAAGCTCAGAATGCAATTGCTCCGTAAGAGTCCACTAGAAGTTCGTTTATGGTATACCAGATTAGACAACTCAAAGATCCATGCCGTTGGAAGAAGCTAGCTCATGCCTTCTCTCACTCAAGACAAATTTATCAATCTCGGATGGCTCTGATCAAGCACTCAGATTACCAAGGTCAAGAAATGCAGATGCGTACGTCTTTTTCAGTAGTACTTTCTAAAGGTGGGAGGCGCTCACGCTTCAAGTTATTCCTTCCATGACCGAATTTGAAATTGTCATGACCTTCATAGACATCTGATAAGCTCCTTTCTATGAGAAAGTCTTAGGCGGTATTGGCAAACCATTTTCTAAAATGATCAAACAAGGAGATGTATTTGAGATGGGGTTGAAGTCAAGAAAGATTCAAGACCTAACCATTTCTTAAAAGTAGTTATTGAGACATCCAATCTAGAACTTATGGAAACAACCCCTGAAGGGTCCATAAAAAGAAAGAGGAGGATGTTTCCTTGATACTTCAAGGTCAAAAAGGCAGTCAGAACATGTCTATCCAGAGGAGAAACTACTCCCCTTTTCAAGCACAGTCTTTAAACCCTCCATTGCCTAAAAGTGGAGAAGTAAAGTGCCCTCGAATGTTCACACCCTTAAGGGACTCGCTCGAGAATATTCTTGCTCTCCTGACTATTCAAAAGAAAATTACGCATCTTCTTCCACCAGTTAACCCTAATGGGAGGGGTTTCATTACTACCTAAGTGTGCTTATCATTCTGGGGCACACCGGACATGACACTCATGATCATTGGGCCTTGAAAACATAAGATCCAAGTTTTAATAGACAACGGTGAGATCGTGGTTACCAAACCAGATCAACCTCATAAGAAGAAAACCCTCTTCCTCAACACAAAAGAAGAGGTCAATATGATTAGTTGGAGAAGGATGAGTTTCAATTTTAATGGTGAATCATCCTGCACCATCAAAGACGATGTCGATAGATGCGATTACGCAAAGTTTCAATATGCTATGGAACGAAAGATGAAAGCTCTTTGTAAGCAAGTTGAACAATTGGCAGAACTGGTGATCCATCAGCATCAAGTCACACGCCAATTAGTCAGCCAAGAGCATGCATGTTTCCTTCCTTTTGTTATGAATCCTCCATCGTCACCTTCAGAAAGTGAAGCCTTTGGAGAGACAAGGTTCAAGAGAAGCAAGTCTTAAAGGTCATCGTGATTTTGCCAATAAAAGGGAATTTACATAACTGGGCTAATCTATGGAGGAAATATTTCAGATGCTAATCAATGAAGGAAGAATCACCTCCCTTCTACCTCCAATCTATCCCCGTTCAAGACGGTTCATGTTTGATGGAGTATGTCAATATCATTCACATTCTCGCAGTCACAGCACAGAAGAATGTTGGGCACTCCGCCACCTTATTCAGAATTTAATTGACAACGGTGTCCTGCAATTGGAAGACGATGATAATGTGCTACTCGAGAGTGGGAATACATTTCCTACCAAATGGAAGGGATTAGTAGCAGTTATATCCACTGAGGCTAATGAGACTGTCGAACCATTTCCCATACAAGTAATTCAACTTAAAGGTGGTGATAATCCTTTGAAAGTGGCTGCACCAGAGCCAATTTCTTTACCCTTCAAACTACAGTATCCTGTTGTCAGCCTACACAAAGTCCCATGGAATTATGGAGAAGCTGAAGGATCTACGTCTCATACTACTACTACAGTGTCGAAGGAAAATCCATTGTATCTTCCTTAGACAGTGATGGAGCCCACCATAAAAGCAAAGGGGAAGATTCCCATAGAGAAGATTGAGAAATTCCTACGCACTATAGGCCATACTGAAACCAAGGTGGTTCTAAGCTTAAGAGAAGCTCCACATCAAATCTCAATACTAGACTTGGTTTTCTCTTCTGAGGATCACAGAAAGATCTTATTGAAGGTTTAGGAAGAAGCCTACTTATCAAAATCAGTAGATGTGGAAAAATTTCAACATCTGGTTAATCACATTTTTAACAACAATGTGATATCATTCACTGATGATGACATACCGCCCGAAGGGACCGGTCATTGCAAGCCATTGCACATTGCAATTTTGTCCTCCGGGTATATGTTAATTGGAATTTTGATAGATGGAGGTTCGTCTTTGAATATCTGTCCTTATGCCACTTTGGTGAAGATGAACGTCACCTCAAGCGGATCCAAGTAGCCATACTTGTTATCAAAGCTTTTGATAGATCCCGAGGAAATTTCGTCGGAGAGATTGAGTGAGCCAATCGAGATTGGTCCAAATACATTCAATGTATCCTTTCACGTCGTCAAGATAGATTCAGGATACAACCTACTATCGGGGAGACCATGGATCCACACGGCCGAGTGAGTCCTCCTACACACTTCATCAACAACTTATATACATTGTTAACAATAGCCTAGTCACTGTCAATGCTAAGCCGGAATGTCCTGAATAAGGAAACCTACCACTCATCGACTTCAATTTAGAAGTTGAGCCAGCCAGTTTTCATACTTTGGAAGTAAGAAACACATAATACCATCCTATTGGAGCGCTACTTCCCGTACCCAAGATTTCTGCCGAAGTGATGGCAGCTACCCAAGAAATGATGTCATTGGGTCATCAGCCTGGACAAGGGATGGGTAAAAATCAGCAGGGTATTAATCACCCGATTCAAATGTCCAAATAAACCAGATAAAGGACTAGGCTATTCTCGCCAAGTCCACCATAGGAATCCTCATAAACACAAGCAGATTCCTCAAGCTTCTAACACACGGCGATCTTCTCCACCTACAACTCCTGAGTTGATACAGTCTCAGGTAAAGGTGCCAGCCCATATTATGGCTATGTTATTTCCCAAACCAGTACCATTTAAAGCAAAAGAGGTCCTGATTCCTGATCCCAAAGTGGAAGAAAGGGAACAGAAACATAAACATGACATCGCCTAATGATGTCAGTACACGATCATTGTCCATGATGAGCATACAAACAGATACACCCTGCACGATGATTGCCCAGATGATGTTATGGTCATGATTAGGAAAAGGAGGACGATGATAATTTCTCCATCGGGTATCCATCAGGACTTTACCTCGACAGTTGGAGCAGCACTCCATGCATTAGTCGATGAAGGACTCTGAATTTAGATGTGCATGTACTTGCTGATGAGGTGCCTTTTCTCCACAAGGATCGTAACTTTGATGAATAGTTGGACTCAGACTTGATGGAAATCCAAGAGGACATTGCGATACCTCAGGAGATCAAAGAATGGGTTAAAGACAAACCTAAAACCAACCTTGATCAAACCACCTCTTTCAATCTCGAAACCTTAGAAAGCCCTAAGTTAATCCAGATTGGTTCAGACCTTACCCCAAACCAACAGAATGGCATGGTTGTCTTTACTAACTCAATTCCAGGATGTGTTTGCATGGTCTCCGAAGACACATGGTGGGTTTGTCCATCGACATTGTCCTTCATCGCCTTCCCATTAAAGAGAGATTCAAGCCAACCAGTAAGCTCAGCTATTGAAACCTGGGTGGAGTTTAAAGGTGAAAGAAGAAATTGTGAAATAATTTCAAGCTAGCATTATCGTGGTTTCTACATATCCGTAATGGATATCCAACATAGTTCGCGTGCCTAACCCAGGAGGAAAGGTGCTAGTTTGCATGGATTAACGGGATCTGAACAAAGCTTGCCTTAAAGATAGCTTTCCGTGCCCTTTATCCACATTCTCATTGATAATCACCGCTTCAATATGGCATGTACTCCTTTCATGGATTGCTTCATGGGTATCATCAGATTATGGTCGCTGAGGAGGTTTGTGAGAAAACTACTTTCATCATGCCTTGGGGAACCTTTTGCTATAAACGGTTGTCATTTGGCCTCATTAATGCCGGAGCAACCTATCAGCGAGCTATGATGGCTCTTTTTCACAATTTAATGTACAAAGGAGATAGAGATCTACGTGGATGACATCATTGTCAAATCCCGAAGGAGGAAGACCACTGGACCATCTCGTAAAGCTTTTCAATAGTTGTGTAAGTATAACTTGAAGTTGAATCCATCAAGTGCGCCTTTGCGTTAAATTGACAAGTTGCTAGGTTTCTAGTCACCACAAAGGGATTTAATTTGGATCCCACCAAAATCTAGGCCATCATGAAATGCCCATTCCTCAGACGGAGAAGGAAATACGGAATTTTGGGAAAAATCAACTTCATTAAGAAAGTTTATTTCTCAACTCACAAAGAACTCGTGAACCCATCTTCAAATTGTTAAGGAAGAACTCTTCCATGAAATGGAATGATGAGTGTCGAAAAGCCTTCCTTACAATCAAAGAAAGAATCGTTAACGCTTCTTATTTTGGTACCTCCCAGGATGATGTTCCCGTGTTCATGTACCATCCATTAATGATAATGCCATGGGTTCGACTTTGGGATAAAGTCGATAGAGGCAAGAACTAGCTATCTATTACCTCAAAGAAAAGATTCCGCAGCAGTGAACACAAGTACACTCTAATTGAGAAGACTTATTGTGATTTAGCATGGGCTTTCATGAGGTTACAACATTACCTCCATGGTCATACAACTCATCTCATATCCCGCGTGGATCCTCCTCAAGATGTGTTCAAGAAGTTCTACATCGAATTGTTTGGCTATCCGGATGGCGATTAATTTTGCAACAATTTGACATCGTCTACGTGACGCAAAAGTCTATCAACGGTCAAGGAATTGCGGATCAACTGGCCGCCACACCCGCAAGGGATTACAAACCCTTGGAAACATATTTCCCCGATGAAGGGTTTATGACAATTCAAGAAACACCATCAAGACGATGTACGCCATACGTGGAAAATGTATTTTGATGGAGTCATTAACGAATTTGAATGGAGCGATTCTAGTATCCCAGACGGGGATCGAGATCCGTCGTCGCCAAATTGCGGTTTATCAAGACCGTCAACACAGTTAAGTATGAAGATTGTATCATGGGGCTAAAACTTGCTCGTTCAATGGGCATCGGGCTTTTAACTATCTTTGGGGATTTCGAATTGGTAATTAAACAATCCACGGGAATCTATCAACCCAAAGAACTACATTTATCGCCTTTACGATCGACAAGTTTCTGAGATAGCTTTGAGTTCAAGAAATCTCCTTTTCACACATTCCTCGTAATAGGAATGATTTTGCAGATGCATTAGAAACATTGGTCTCCTTGATTCACATACCTGACAAGGAAAACATGTCAAGCATCACATTTTCCCTACAAAAAGCCCCAGCCTATGGGAACTATGTTGGAGAAGTATCTTATAAGCTACCTCCCATCCACAACCCTTGGTATCAATATATCAAGGAGTATCTGCGAGATGGATCTACACCCGCTGAGGTGAACCCAACTAAAAAGAGGTGGATCCATCGAATGACTATGAAATTCTACCTAAGTGGAGATGCACTCTATAAAAGAGATGTAAGATTAGGTCTCCTCAGATGTCTGGACAAGGACCAAGCTCAAAGGCTCATGGATGAGATCCATGATGGAGTATGTATCCCACACACGAATGGCGGCCCCTACTTGTTAAGAAAATCCTCGTAACATGGCATTATTGGGCTTACGCCAAAGTCGACGGTGATGATCACGTTAAGAGGTGCTATCAATCCTAAATTCATGGAAATGTTATCCACGCTCCTCCAAGGGAACTCCACAACATGAATTCACCTTGGTCCTTCTCAATGTGGGGAATGGACGTGATCAGGCCCATCGAGCCCAAACCTAGTAATGGGCATCGGTTTAACTTCACCATGATAGACTACTTCACCAAGTGGGTAGAAGCAGCCTCCTTCCCCAGGGTTACCAAAGAAGTCATCATTTTTTTCATCATAAACAATGTCATTTGTCGATATAGACAACCAGAGGTAATTGTGTCAGACTATGCTAAGAACCTCAACAACAAAATGATGGAGGAGTTATGTAGTAAATTCCACGTCAGACACCTTAACTCCGTCATCTACCATCCAAAGATTAATGGTGTTATCGAAGCAGTTAATAAAAACATCAAAAAGATCATGCAAAAAATGTATGCTAATCACAAAGGATGGCCTGACCTCTTGCCTCTGACTTTATTAGCCTCTGTAACTTCAATGCGCATTTCCACCAGGCAACCCCTCACCATTAGCCTATGGGATGGAAGAAGTGCTTCCCATAGAGGTGGAAATAGAATCCCTCAGAGTGTTGATGAATGCTCAACTAGATGAAGACTAATAGACGAAACGTGAACCATGGCTTATCTTCCATGGTCGATTATATCAAAGAAAGTATCGCAAGATCCTATAACAGAAAGTCCAAGATTCTGTAGGTTTAAACAATACGACTTGGTTTTGAAGAAGATCATTGACAACCAAGATCAATCCAAGGAAAATTCACTCCTAACCTGGAAGGCCCGTTTGTTGTCAAGGAGGTATCGACGGAGGCGCTCTCAGACTATAAGAAATGCACGGTGATGAATTTTCACAACTTATCAACTCGGACATCGTGAAAGCAGATGCGCATTCGAGGTTACCATCAATCAAACATCCTGGCTTTAGATCATCAGATCATCAATCATTCGTTTTCTAACCCTTTTTACATAATTTTTCGCCTCGTGGAAACATACACTTCAAACCAAAGCACTGGTTTCACCTCATTTCAAACCTTTCATACAATTTTGTTATCCCCTGTGGATCGAACCTTTCACACTGCGCAGTTTATCCTCAAGACGGATTAAACTTTTCACGTCATAGTTTGTCCCAAGCGGGATCAAAATTTTTTCACACTGCGCAGTTTGTCCCAAGCATGGGATCAAACTTTCTTTTCCCACAAGATAGCCTGCATACATGGGATTGAATTTTTTCTTACCGCAAATCGTCCTAAGGGTGAACTACGTTGACCGATCTCCCGATACCCGGAGACGTGAGGCAACCATATTCTATATGGCCCGATCGCAATAAAAAAATAACAAAAACATTTCTTCCTTTCTACAAAAAACAAAAACAACAAAAATATTTCTACACCCTTTCACATTCAGCGTTGAACCTCTTACACAGGTTCGAACTACGCAGACCTGATCTCCTCTTTAATAGGAGTGCGTAGGCAGCTATTTATGGTTCTGTCTAACCCCCTACCAGAACAAAAATACTTGTCACATGGTACTATCATATCATAACAGCATACATATTCACTACTATGTGTCTAAATGCATTCCATGTGATAAGTCATTGTCCAACGGATAAAAATTGGAAAAAATACATGCATACGTTACCAGGACAGTGAAGAATGCTTGTACGGTAGAAGAATATGCAGAAAGTTGTCCGAATTCAACGGGTCTGAAAAAAAGCTCTCAGATTTTCTTCGTCGCGCAACTTGAAAATAACTTATGAAAGCAACCCGCAGGCTTTGTATAGCCACGATTTATGGTGTATAACTATTCTTACCATGTTACCATATTTAGTTTTACCAGTGGCGTATTCTTTAATTCATCTAAAAAAAGAGAGAAGAAAGAGAGAAGAGTGCCTGAGAAGTCGCTACCAAAGATTTCAAGTCGAAAGCGATTCATAGAGTACTTTATCCATTGCTGAAGTTATCACTCTTCGATGTGCCTAAGCCCTAAAAGGTACGTCGTGACGCCCCCAAATTTGGGTCTACACCACTCAATTTGAGTCGCCAAATTACATACTACAAACATAAATTCTCCTATTTAAAAATTTATTACAATGACTGTATTCACACCCAAAACCAATAATACTCTACATATAAGTACAATCAATGACTGATATAAGAATCAAAATATTTGAAAAATGATGAAGGAAACCCTCATACGTTGGAGTCATGCTTCTAGGTTATAAATATCATAGGAATGAAAAACTAGGTTATAATAAATATCGTAGAAATGAATAATTAACTTTGGTTGACCCATTAGACCCCAAAAAACACGAAAAAGCTTACTGTCATGTTCATTCCAATGGTGTGCATTTTTTTTGCCATATAATTATCTTCATCGTGTCAAACTGAGTATTATATTCTGATTATATAGATAGCGCTAAACAATATAGTCAAAAAGCGAATACGGACAACCATATCTTCTAGTAAAATGATTTTGTACGTGGTTGGATATCTTGCATGATAGAATATTTTCTTATTGATGAAGAAATAGAAAATAACTAGAGATATATACTAAATTAAATTTGCTAACGTCGAATTTTGTCCGCTTACCAAATCACCTTACGACGAACCTAAAACTTTAAGTTCTCAGTACAATTATTGTCACACTATTTTTTATTTATTAAGAACTACTACCGCTATTAACTCGGACCATCACTCCATTCTCCTGTTCTCCCCATCATAACCAACAACATTCTTATTCTCTGAAAGGAATTATAAAACAAAAGGGTGAACTTAAATAGTCTAGTAAAAAATATCATGACTAAGATAACGAAGAATAAGTTATTATTAGTTTTCAACAGTGATAAATCAGATATTTAAAACATATGGTAGATGATATAAATTATCAATAAATAACTGCAGCGGAATGAACAATCCATTAGAAGAGTCGAGTAGAACATAATTTCTACTATCTTCTCCAATTGAAAATTTTACCATCAATATTTTATCCTTGTAACACCAATCAACAATTCCTCTTTGCATCCAGGCCAAAGAGAACTTTCACCACATATTCTTGCCACACAATTTACAGACACTCAACAATTATATTATTTTTGCACCCAGACCAAAACTGATCAATTGTAACACCAATGGTTATGATCATGCTAAACCACAGTTCTTAGTCATAATCATGTCAATCAACAGTTATTGGTTATAATCATGTTGATCAATTTTTCTTTGCACCTAGGTCAAAGATAGTCAATTGTAATACCAATGGACATGATCAAGTCAATCAACAATTCATCTTTGTACTCAGACCAAATATATTCAACTGTTACACCAATGGTCATGATTATGTTATTCAACAATTAATCTTTGCACCAGACCAAAGATAAATTTCACCACAATTTAAGTATTATGATTATACAATGAAAAAATGATGAATAGAAATAATAGGAACAATAAGATAAAAAAAATAAACATTAGGGATTTGCAAACTATTAAGAATATTCTAATCATTTCAGAAAATTTCACCATTTAATGGTAAGACGAATAATAATGTCTTACCATATAAATTTAGGAGTATGAAAGAAAATGAGATCTCTTACCTTGATATTGTGAAACACAAAATTAATAACCGAACAAATTCTTCTGTGTTCGTCTTTGCAGAAATAAAGATTATGACTTTCGGGTCTTCTAGAATTTTCAATTTTTTTTTATATTTTCACAAAAATTGTAACTCTCGAAAAGATGCATGAAATAGACTTAAGAATCACTCCATTCGAAGTTAATATGACTGCATTACGAATTTTCAAAATTAGGGTTGAAAATAGCAATGAAAATCAGGACATGTTGCGGTTTTCAACATTTTAAGGTATGAAGATGATATCAAATAACTTTTATTCCTTTTTCAAAATTGTAGAAGATGAAAAACTGAATAAACATGCTTTGGATTCACTCAATTTTGACAAAGTATTAATTAACTATAATTTTTCTAAAGTGCTGCAATATATGAGAAAATTTCACTCGGGAAAGACTTGGGATGGCTTGGAATACAAATGTAGCACTCACGTTTATACCGAAAACATTATTCATTATTTACTCTTTTTAAATATATTATTCACCCATTATATTTATTCATAATGGTTTATACATATTCATCCATTATTTTTATCTTTAATTTATTTATTCATTATGGTTTATACATATTCATCCATTATCTTTATCTTTAATATATTTATTCTTTAATCTATACTAATCATCAATTATTATTATATTATTCGTCTTCTGCATTATTAACTAATGTATTAATATAACAAATATTAGCGTTATTCAAATAATGTGTTAAATCTAACTACTTAATATCCGTGACTTTTAATTACATAACTTTTCATTACTGTCATGACAATTATTGGTTCAATGATATAAAATAAGGGCAAAGGGTCAAAAAAGTTCTTGATGTTTACCATAATGTCCCACTTGCACCCTAAACTAATTTTTTTTCAAAAGTACCTTAACGTTACATTTTTGGGTCATCCGTGCCCCTGCCGTTAACAAAATACAAACGGGATTAAAATGTGATGATGTGGCAGGCTTAAATATAAAATATATTATAAATAAAACAATATATACCATTTAATCAAAACAAAAAATACTAAAATTCAAAATAAAAAAAAACATAACATATTTACATCATTTATTCAAAATAATAAAATTCAAATTATTTTGTTAACTAATCAAAACAACTAATTAAATAAAATAAGTTGTATAACATATTTACATCATTTAATCAAAATACTAAAATTCAAAACATAACATATTTACATCAAATACTAATTTTAAAAAAATACTAAAATACTAATTTAAAAAAAATACTAAAAAAATCAAATTAAAAAAAATACTAAAATTCAAATTATTTTGTTAATTAATCAAAACAATAAAAATTTAAATTACATCATTAAAATACTAAAATCATAATACTAAATACTAATTGATATAAAATTTTTAAATTACTAAAATCATAATACTAAATAATATTTTTAAACTATATAAAATTTGATGATGTAATAATCTATACATAATCTATATATGTTATAAATAATATAAATAATTTGATGATGTAATAATCTATACATAACAATATATGTTATAATTTGATGATGTAATAATATTTTAAAAATGTATTAAAAATTCAAATTACATCATCAAATTTTTAAATTGATATGATTTTAAAATTAATATTGAAAATTACTAAAATAATCATAATACTCCAGCTTTTGAATTTTAAAAATATTATTTAGTATTATGATTTTAGTAATTTAAGTATTTTGATTAAATGATGTAAATATGTTATACAACTTATTTTATTTAATTAATTGTTTTGATTAGTTAACTTGAATTTTATTATTTTGATTAAATAATGTAAATATGTTATGTTTTTTTATTTTTTATTTTAGTATTTTTTTGTTTTGATTAAATGATATATATTATTTTATTTAGAATATATTTTATATTTAAGCCTGTCACGTCATCACATTTTAATCCCGTTTGTCTTTTGTTAACGGCAGGGGCACGGATGACCCATAAATGTAACGTTAAGGGTACTTTTAGAAAAAAAATTAGTTTAGGGTGCAAGTGGGACATTGGGGTAAATATCAGGCTTTTTTGACCCTTTTCCCTATAAAATAATGCGTAATTGCTATAATTGTGATAATTAATGATTCAATAATATAAAATATTATGTAATTATTACTGTAACAATTATTGGTTCAATAACATAAAAATATATTATTCAATACTGTGTGTTACTGTAGAATCTCTAGTGCGATAAGCCACTACTTACTGCTTATAATACTCTACAGGTTCAGCGCAGGAGTGGTGATGGTCTTTGGAGGAGCAAATGGAAATGAGCACTGTCACTGGTGTCACTATTTGAGCTGTGTACCCACCTCCAAGTGGAAGTGTGATGATTGATATATTCACTTATTATTAAGATTTATTTATTTTATCCTGTAGTATATTCTATTCTTATTAGTAGTATTATACTCCTATTTACATAAAGATAGAAGAAGGATCTAGTTTTGCATAAGGGTTACAAAATTTAATTTAAATAAAATTTTCTAAAAAAGAGAATTCCTAATCAAAGTTTTTTTTTTATATATATGTCCAAGAATATTAATTAAATTTTTATTGCTTTTGAAAAAAATAATCAAATTTTATTAGTTTTATGGTTAAGACCGCGACATTTAGATTTTATTCTATCAGTTTCAAAAAAGAAAAAAAAAAGAAATCTACAACTACTTTTATTTATTTATTATTATTTAAATGGTAAACGTTTTTCACATTGAGAGGGCGTAACATTTTTTAGACTTTAGCAAGCTTCTAGTGAATAAACAAAGGTATAATTAATAGAAAATTGATATTTTTATATAATTTTTTTATTTATATATTTTATTACTATAAAAATATTATTATAAATATATAACGACTATTTATAAAAATATTAAAAAATTATATGAATTTCCTAATTAAAATTTTTATTGTCCAGTTTTTATAAGGGTAGGGTTTTTTGGGTGGGTGAATGCTTACCTGTACTAGTCTTTAGCTTTAAATCTGGGGGTCCCACGTTTGAACCATCACCTCCACAAATTCAAAATCTCTCTCTTCATTCAAACACTGCAATAGACTGTACTTCACTTACAGACAAATGCATTTTAAGTCGCCGACATCAAAATGAGATATGGGTAAGACTACACGGTGGTTCCGCTCATTACTGGGCGCCAAGAAATCGTTGCCCTTGCCAGCGCCCGGTGGCGCCTTCGATTCTCGTCCGGCTAAGGATAAGAATAGTAAGCGGGGACTTGTCAGATCCTTTGATGGCAATGGTGGGACCAGAAGCTCATTTACGGAGCCTTCTTCAACTCCATACGTTGAATCGGTGGACGCCAACAAGCACGCCATAGCGGTGGCGGCGGCTACGGCTGCTGTGGCCGAGGCGGCTCTCGCGGCTGCGCAGGCGGCGGCCGAAGTGGTCAGGCTGACGAGTGGTGGTAGTAGAGGCAGTTATGTGAGCTACGGCGGTGACAGGCGGCGGGAGTGGGCGGCGGTGGTGATACAGTCGGGGTTTAGAGCTTATCTGGTTAGTAATTCAAATTCTCTTTCTGTTAATTTTCCTATTGATATCCTGGATTGTCCTTGAATTTGGTGAGAATTACATGATTCAGGGACTGGCTGATCTGGCGAAAATTGGGTGGCGTGATATTTGCTCCTTTAATTGTGTGTGGGAGTGTGTTTATTAAATTTTTGGGTTTTCTAAATTTTGGGAAGCGTTTTTCTTGTTTTCTGATAATAGGAGTTTTTCATTTGGAAGGGAAAAGTTTTACTATCCGTTTCCCATTGGTTTTTGGGATGCTTATATTTTTTACTAAAATCAAATTTCAAGTATTGATCCCTGTTTATCAGCAAAGCTAGTCGACACATATATACTGAAAGCCCAAAGTTTACACTTTTCTATATTCCACTGTTCATCCGGATATAATCAAAATTTTGAAGCTTTCATCTATTCAAGATTATTAGATTAAGAATTGACCTAGCTATTCAGGATTCATTACCTATTTGTTTCAAGGAAATGGTTAGTATGAAGACTGCCTAAATTGAAGGGATGTGTGGGTTAGTCTCGGTCATTTAAGAATCTGCCGTCTCGTGTGGGATGTGGATGACCTTTGATAAAGGTAAAAGGTGACACTTGCAGACTGCCTAAATTGAAGGGAATTAATTAGTGATATTGTTATAAGAATTCTCTGACTATATAGATGACTGCAGAATTGTTGTGGGTCAATAGTTTATTTTCTGCAACTTAGACACAACTATAAGTGAATATATAAAGAATAACCATTAAAGATGGAGTACAGTGTAGTGGATGTGTCACATGTGAACCTATTTTTCACCAATTTTGACCTTTGTTTAGTCTTGTATGTATACATTGTCGGCAAGAATAAAACCAGTAGTTATAATTATGTTTTTCACTAATTTTGAAATTGTAAAAATTATAGTAAGAAAATTCTATTGCAGATTTGCTATGAGGAGCGAATTCTTCATTATAAAATTTCCATATGGAGTGATTGACTTTTAGCTGGGGGTAGGTTCCACGAACGCTAATCGACTTGGTAGACAGAACGAAATTGGGTACGAGAAATGCTACTACGGTAGAATGCACAGTATATTTAGTTCTCGTACCATGTTTCCGAACGATAATACTGATACGCAGGCCAATAAGAATTCCCTGGTAACCCGAGGTGAAACATAACTATGACTTATAGCAACTTAATTGGTAACTAGTTCTACGAAGTATGACCTTGAATAGCCTAAATTGTTGGTACAAATTCTGCATCAAGTTGAAGCAATTTTAAAACGCCTTTATAAACTCATTATTTGGGTTTGTGACTAAAAAAAACGAAAGAGTGGCTCATCAATTTAACAAAAGGTGTTGGGTGCAAATAAGGTCAATCATGATACATATACCTATTTCATGACAAGTCATATTAGTGGATGTAGATCTATATTTTAAGAATATTATTCAGACAGATTTATGTGCAGCACTTCTCTGTCATTATATTGCTCTTGTTGTGCCCTTCCAGTGCATTGAGACTTTGGTCTTAAAATAGTATCCATCATTTTCTCTTTGCTTTGTGCTTTACTCACTATCCTTTTTATTGTGTGCCACCTACTGGCTCAGAGGCTTAATACTGGCTTTATGTTGTTTAAGTGGATACATAATGATATCATCCACCTCTATCTTCAGTGAATTCACGGGTACTATAGTGTATTTCTGGGCTTCTGTGCAACCATTTTTTATGATTTCAAAGTTTTCGGAAATGATGTAATGCATAAAAGACGTCCCTACTCTTGCATGTGATGTACTATCACTTGAAGAATAAAGTAATTAAATAAACAAGTTCTGTCCACATTGGTTGGTACTTGGTACTGAGTAGCGTGTGCTGATTTTGTGTTTGTGTCATGGCGGGGGCACTTTAGGCTAGGAGAGCATTGAAGGCACTGAAAGCATTGGTAAAGCTTCAAGCTCTTGTGAGAGGTCACATTGTGAGAAAGCAAAGTACACATATGCTCCAGAGGATGCAAGCGATGGCCCGAATACAGGCTCGAGCCTGTGCACATCGAGCTTACATGTCAGAGTCACCACATTCAAGCAGCAAGTCTTCCCAGTCCCACCAAACTGTATGTCCACTTCATCTTTTAAAATCAATAGAAACATTCGTTAATTTTAAGAGAGTTATTTTTCATATAACTATCATCAGCTTTCTTTTTTTCTTTTTGTAACCATCAGACGGTACTGGTAACTGAATTATTTTGTTATATTATGGCCCTTATGGATAACTTCAGGGCGTCTCGTCTCCCAAAACGTTTGACCACCAACTTCGTGCATATGGTTCCAAAATTAATGGGTCAGCTCTCAAGGTATCCACTACACTCGTTGCTATATTTTCTTATCCTATTGTGTCTCAAGATTCTCAACAACTAAATGCGGCCCTAGAAACAATTTTATGGTAGACTTGAAGTTGTAACTTGGATCTTAAAACTGATGTAGCTATATGTACTTTTTGTCCCTAACCATGCAGAGAAGTAGTTCAAAATCCAGTATCAAGGGCAATATTGGACCAGAGAGGACGATAGTTGGTTCAAATTGGTTAGACCATTGGATGGAAGAAAATTCTTGGAACAGACATAGAGACACCTCACTTAAAAATGGGCAAGCTGATGATGAGAAGAGTGACAAAATCCTTGAAGTGGATACTTGGAAGCCTCACATGAATCTCAAGCAAGGTGACAAAGCCTTTCAGAGTTTGCAGCATGTTTCTACTTGGACTCGCAATGAAAAGATCCTTACACCGTTTGACGCTCTAACAAGGCAATCAACAATATCGCAGAGACCAAACCCGGGTCCATCTCAGGAATTCCTAAATTTGGGGTCACTGAAATTGAATCAAGCAGCGGTATGGGCTGCTGAGAACAGCCCAGGAGCGTGCTCGGCATCTTCTAGACCTGGGAGTAGTAGTAGAAGAGGACCCTTAACACCCGCTAGGAGTGAGCTCTCACGGAACTTCTATAGCAATTACATGGGTCACCCAAACTACATGGCTAACACGGAATCATCTCAGGCTAAAGTTAGGTCCCAGAGTGCCCCACGGCAGAGGATTGACTTTGAGAAACCTGGTTCAACCAAGAGATTTGTTCGTGGATATTGGGATGAAGAAACCAGCTCAGAGAGAGGTTGGCCCTTGCATGGTAGCTTCAGGACCAGAGCTTATCCAGGTTCTGGTCGCTCGGATAAACTTGGAATGCCTTTCACGTATAGTTCCACGTATGGCGGTAGATAATAAAATATTGATGGTGGCGCTGATGAGGTCCAATATGATGGTGCGAACTTGTCTTCAGCAAATTTTAACTTAACATCAGCATCAGGGCGGACACTATCAGCAATTCATCATTAGAACTTCTTTGATCCAAGGAATTGTGAATTTTTTTTTTTGTTTTTTTGTAATATGACCTGTTTATGAATCATTGTTTGCTTGTATAAATGTTTTTGACGGACAAATTAATGGTAGGAAGATGATTATGTTGCTTATAAAAATATTACTCCAGTCTCAATAATTCATTGACATTTTTGTTCTATTACAAATAGAGACCAAGTTATGCGTTGACATGGATGTATTTATTAATTGAGTTGTGTCTTCTTTAATCTACTATTGGCATGCTGTTGATTGCATTTAGCACCATATATATATATATATATATATATATATATATTGATTGTAACGCAGAGTTCAGTTTCTCCATAGATTGAGTTTATTTACAAAGATAGAGGAGTATCATATTTTAAAGAAAATGAAAAATCTAATCTTTTTTGTTTGTAGACTCAAAAATTCAGTCCACATGAACAGGAGATTTGTTATACATGTCTGGCTGAGGCTGACATTGAGCTAGCTCGGTAAAAGTTGCAGTTAGTTTTCATCAATTAATTTGACAAACATTCCATTCTGCAATAATGTTTGTACACTATGCATTTACAGGATAGTAGTACTTTTGGTGACATGACACCAACAGGCAACACCAATACTCCCCATTTAATTTACTTACTTACTTGATAACCTTATGATGATGTTTTGCGGATTGTGATACGTACCGGTACCAATAATCATAAGTAGAGGGCTTTAATAATGCTGTACAAAGGTGAAAGGTGGTGTTATAGGATTAATGAGGCACGGTTGGTGCGGAATGAGGAAGGTATGCTCTAATCACAAAGGTTGCATTGCACGACTAATCAGTAATTACTTACTACTTCCCCTTCAATCTATTAAGCATTTGAACCCACAACTAACAATCAGGTGTCGTGGTGTAGTTGGTTATCACGTCAGTCTAACACACTGAAGGTCTCCGGTTCGAACCCGGGCGACGCCATTTAGCTTTTTGACAACATCTCTCATAATATTAAATACTAATTTATTTACTTCCAATAAGTTTTTAAAAGGTTATATACTAAATTTCAATTTATATCCAAAACTTTAATCTAAAATCAATTTGATTTTAATTAAATGCACTTTATATTTTTAGCAAGAAAATAAAACGCAAACTTTTTGGTTAAATATTCATCGAAAATGCAAAATTAAGGGTGTTACTTTAGACTTTGAACATTATAGATACAATTCATATGAGGAATCGAGATATAAAGTGTGTTTAATTGTGTTGATATTATTAATTATATAACATACTTGGCCTTCAAGTTCATCTTGGTGAACAAGTACCACTCAATTAGTAGTCTATATATATTGCTTGGTTCACTTTATAAATACAACAACAATATTTTAATAAATCTATTTATATCTCTAACAAATTAAGCTTAGGATGCAAATTGAAAATTTTAATTACATTTCCTAATTTATGTATGTTCTCCCTCAACATCATTTAAAAAGAAAAACGGGAGAGTAATTAATATGATTTCTCAGCACCACCGTTCGTTTATTGTAATGCGAGAATGACAAGCAATAGTATAAGTTCTAAGAACGAGTTGTATAATACTAATAATAATTAACTCAAACTTATATATATATATATATATATATATATATATATATATATATATATATATATATATATATATATATAGAGTCCGACAGAAATCCGGACGCCTGAATTTTATCCCGTCAGCATACCTTTTTTTTATTTTTTTTAAAACAACTAAAAAAAAATATTTAATATTTTATGGAATTGAAATTTTTTCATAATAAAGTGTTTTGGGGTGATTTTGTACGATATATAAAAAAACATGCAGTACGGTCATTTTTGGTATAGGTGATTCAAATCACCCTAAAATATTGTATTATGAAAAAATTTCAATTTCATAAAATATTAATTATTTTTTTTAATTGTTTTAAAAAAAACAAATAAACAAAAAAAATTTATCTATCTTTACTCACACATTTAACGTCCGATATATATATATATATCTTGGCGACATAAATTAGCAACTGCCTTTTAATTTACAATTAAATTAAACACAATTACGTGCAGACAATAATTACACACTACGAAGTCAAATACGACTTCCTATATATATATATATAGGGTAGGGGTGGTATATATGGATCCAGATCTAAGTGGTTCATGAGTTGTCAAACACGTTAATCCCTCCATTTTATATTCTCATAAGAAATTTCCCATTCAAAAGCCAAACCGCCATTCCATTAATTAGATTAATTTTCATAAATCATAATTAGTTGCTAATCACAAAACAAATTTGCAAAATTAGGATTTACTAAGAAGCCTGTAAAAATATTGCTTAAGAAATTAATGTAACAAGAAAACATGCAGATATATATATATATAATTCAATGGAGAAAGAGAGAGAGGCCGGGGGAGAGCTGAAAAGATGGTAGAATTAATTAATTAATTAAGCCGCATTAGTTCCTTCCAGCAGGAGCCGTCCAATACTTCTTCACTGAAAAGAGAAGCTTCTCCCTCTCTAGGGGTCCGTCTTCATGGTCTACAATCTGACTTTCCCAATCCATTCCGTCAACAATTCTTTTCACCTTCACCAGAATATCCACATCGTCTCTAAATATTACACTTCCTTCCGGCCTTAGAATTCTATCCATTTCTAGCAAAATATCTTCCATTTCACACCTGCATGCATGTATATAACGCCAAAAACAATGTCACGTAATTTAATTTTCACCACATTTTTTGTTACATTTATATAAACAAAACAAAATATAAAATATTGCATGCCTGTCCTTGTAGAGACTAAAAACCGAATCAGCATGAAGCAGATCATACGTTCTGGGATAAGTAGACATTGCCTCACACCTACAAACGTACAATACAAATTACACCATGCATAATTAAGCCCAAGTAACTAGATAAAAACTGTCTAGTTTACCTAGATAAAGTACCTATTTACCTAGCATCAGTTAATAATATTAATAATGCAATTAAACGGATCGATAAGCTGGTTAGTTAATTTACCAGCTTTGATATGTTCCAATCAATCCACGTTCAAAAATAACGCCTAGTGTATTGATATTAGCCTCAACAGGAACAACATTCATCACCCACAATGGATCTTTAATTAGTGCAGCGGCAAATCCTCCCAAGTGTGCATTCATGTCTAAAAGATTTCGGTATCTTCCAGCTTGTCCAAGTTGACTGTTGACATTTTTGTAATAAGAAACTCTGCGTTTCCATAGTTCTGAATCTTTCTGGAATACCTCAGCCGTAATTCCTTCAACACTTCCCTCACTTATCCTAGGCGGTATGGCGTTTAATCTCACTGGCCATTTTGCTAATTCGCCACCGGAGACTTGTTGATTGTCCGAAACCTCAGGCAACGGAGTTAAGCAAGTCTCCATATTTGTGTACCTGAAAATATTTTATTCGTTCGTGTTTAATTAATTAAAGAGTTTAAATTTGAGACACATACAGACCGTGTATATATATACACATGAAAGGGGGAGCACAAACCAGGCTTCATCGGGATTTTGTGCTGGGCAGAAAGGGGGATTTTTGATAATCTTCCTGTTGACTTGGCACTTGAAATGATTAATGGGCTTTTGCCAAATGGCAATATCACCCTTTTCCACAAATTTTTCCCAGCAAAGGCTCTTGGCTACATTCTCAATAACAGTCTGTTCAGCATTCAAATCCTTCTCGGTTCTTTCCCATCCTTTCCAGTGCCTCTTCCAGTTAATGGGCGGGCCGGAGAGAATCCAAAATCCACCTGGTCTAAGAACTCGATCAACTTCAATCAAGTAGGCACCATCTATTTCACAATACACCAAAAGACAATTAATTTTAAGGGACATTTTGAGATAACATAAGACGTGGTATAAACAAAGAACTAATAGCAAGAATTAATCAGTACTAAACTTTGGTATCACACGAATCCACACCACACATATTGTTTATGTCTTTACATGTTTCAGCCCGTCTCAACTTTTGACTCTTAATAAACATTGTATTAAAATTCTCCAAGATAAATATACTACTTATATATGTACCAACCTCTATAAATTATACAATGAAATTAAATTTGAACAAGAAAAGCTCATTGATTGTTAAAAATTAATGTTTGCACTTGGGTTAGGGTAGTGAAATTACCCTCCTGGCCCCAAGGAATGAGGCAGCGTGAGCAATGTGCCATGTCGAAAGCTCGGGAAGGGTAAGGAAGCCTGGTGGAAGCAAGAACTCCGATCAAAGCAGGAACTCCTCGCTCGAGGGCGAATTGTACCTGAGCTTCATGTGTATCCCTTGGCGCAAAGGACAGTGGAAGGATATCCCTAGACATAAGATAAGCTCCCCAACTTGCAACCTGAAATACATTAATTTGCCATAATATATATAAATAAATACAAATTAATTAATCGATCAAAAACATGAATGGTTAGCCATCAAACATGTCTAGCTACTCATCATCTCCCCAGTTTGCAATTGAATTTTACAAATTTTGAGTTGCATGCGAAATCTTAAAATTTTAATTTGGTACAAATTTTCATTTAACATTTAAAATTAGTACGTAGTACTTTTAAACTAGTTTAAAACAACAGTTATAGTTGTCTCTACTAAAATCAAATTATTTCATAATATCAATTTTGATGAAATAATTTACAGCCTTAATTATTATTACCCCAGAATATGATGATTCATAGAGTTTGACAGAAACAGAACTTTATGCATATTGTCGTGAAGAAATAGTTAAACTGCAAACGGTGGGTGGGTGGGTGGGTGGGTGGGTGGGGGGGGGGGGGGCATGCGTCTTACTACTTACGTAGGAGGTCTGCATGGTTTTTCTATATTTGTGTTTTTGGACATATGTGCATGTTTGGGAAAATAAAAAAGAAAAGAATGAATTGAATTGGATTGGATTCCACCAAAATGTCCAAAGCTCATGTCTTTTAATTTGTTAGGACTGGCCCACCCACCAGTCACCAACCAATCTCTCGGCTCATTTCCCATTCTCTGTCTTTATGTTTTGTGTAGTATTTATTTTATGTCTTATGTTGTTTATTGTTGTCATATTGTTATGTTAGGTAGATTCTTTAGGTTAATGTTTATGATTTGAGGTTTTTAGTAATTTTGGCTATGGGTATATATGCTCTGGATAATGTGTATCAAAAATACAATCAAATAATGTTATGTTAAATTAGCTGTAATTAATTAATGGTTTACTCCCTCTGTCCCTTAATATAAGATTTTTTTAGAGTTGTGCACAAATATTAAGAAAATGATTATATAGCATTAAATATAATATCAAATGTCTATATTACCTTTATATTTAAAAAAGAGATTGTTATTTATTGGGCAAAAAAATAGTGAGAGGACCAACGTTATTACTACTTGGAGTAATATTGTAAACTGAGTAATTAATGCTTACTTGAAATTTTAAAACGTCATATATTAAGGGAAATTTTTTCCCTCTAAAACTTTGGGACGGATACATAGTGAGTGGGCCAATTAATGGCTATATTAACTAATCACAACTAAACATATTTGTTTATATCTTACTTTAATATTTAAAAATAATTAATTAATAGTACATATTTATTTTTAAAAGTCAAATTTAATATATTTATGATACTATTGGATCAAAGAGACCCAAATTAAGTGAGTTGGTTCACTTGAAAAAACAAAGTGTATGTACGTACACCCAAAAATAATAATTTTGCACCTTACGCGCGAGTATTTATGATAATAATGTACATTAATTATTTTCCTTTACAAACTTTTAATGCACGAAAGCTGTTCAAATATGTACCCTCGAAAAATTCATAATCTTTTTGGGTCCAATCAAATTGAGAATTAAAATAATTAATCCCGGTAATGTTGCTAAATGGATTCAATTACCAAAAAGGGGCCCAAATTCCTTAAATACTCAATATAAATAATAACGAAAATTAAGGAAAACGCTTGAGCTTACCCCACAACCAGTGTCAATGGCGGTCCGAATGGAACCATCTTTCAGATTGATCAACTCCCCAATATCATCAATGTACGCGTCAGCACCATTGGGGAACATGGTTCCACCACCGGGGAATCTGAACCGGTCACCTTCGAACCGAATCCAATTCTGAACCGCTTTCTCCACCGTCAATTCCTTGTGCGGCACATTCGCGTACCACACCAGATCCCTGCTCAGCGGCCACTTGAAGGGGTTTTTGTAGCCGTACGGCGCCGGCACACGGCATTTCAGAAGTTCCGAAGTCTCCGGGCAATGTCTCTCCCTGTATATCAAACGGTCTCTGCTGAATTTTAACGATCTTTTGGCGTCTTGACACGGCGTGTACTCGTTGTACCTGACGCCACACGGAGGGTAATTAGTTATAGTGGTTTCTTTGGAATTCGTGACGGCGGTGCTTTCTTCGGCTGAGTGGTGGGTGGTGAAATCTAGGGAACTGGAGGTGGTGTTTTTGTTGCTGCAGTGGATTGTGGGGCCGAGGTTGTTGGCGGCGGCGGTAGTTGTGGTGATGGTGGTGGCGCCGCCGTTACGTTGCCATGCACCGAGGATGTAAGAGAGAGAACAGAGTAGAGTGATGAGAAGTAATGGAAAAAGTTGGGGTTTTTTCCAAAAGGGTGGAGGGTTGTAGCTGTTATTGGGCTTGGTGGAAGGGGTGTAGTATTGATCATGTTGTGGATTTGAGTTTGGACCAGCCATGGCGCTATGTCCAAACTTGTATTCTTATGTGATATACGTGTGTATATATATAGATATAGATATATATATAGAGAGAGAGAGAGATTTGAGAAATAATGGAGGTGAGGAGAATTAGTGGGGGTGGAGTTTGAGATTTGAGAAGGGTTTGAAGGGATACAGGTTTGGAATCAAGTTGATCATGTGGAGGAGGCTCGGATTTATTTTTTTATCCATTATTTGATTGTTATTATTAATTATTTACATGGTACGTGACCGTGTAATCCAAATTATCATTTTGCTGAGCTGTGTGGCACACGAGATAAGAATTAAAATTTGTGTATACATGAGCTGAGCGATGTTAAAATATATTCTAAATTTAATAAAATTTAATACGTCATTAGTGTAATACACTGTCCTCATTTTAAATAAAATTAAATAGTTACTTAGCTGATGGTATTTCTGTAAAAATGTGAACTTTATTTTATTAACTTAATTTACCAAATCTTTCCAGTAACCCTTTATTTAATTTCTAATTTCACACATTCTAAATTATTATTGTTAAAACACGAAATATAAAAAAAATAAAGAATTGATATTTCACAATAATTTATTCACATTAATAGTAGTAAAGCACACATTTAAATGTGTGAGATCTTGTAAAATATTATTTCTTTTCATAAAAAAAAAGAAAGTAATTTTCAAATATATATATATATATATATATATATATATATAATTAGTATGGACATAAACTTTATAAGTTGTTCTCAATAATTGTATTTGCAATATCGGGTGATATTCTTGTGCAGCAATAACGCGTATTACTTTACTTTACCAAGGGTATTCCAACAATGTTAACTTCAGAATACTCTGTAGTTATTTATAAAAACTTTAATTTGTCTTCTTCATCCGGCTGATTATTACATTAGTTCTTTACTTTTAACCATTTCTTTGAATAATAATTATAAAAAAATAAATAATTTTATGAAATAAAATTATTCATTTACATAACTGTAGTTGTTCTCTTCTTTACTGTAACTAAGAAAGGAAAGAAGAGAAAAATTAGGAATAATCCAGGCGGGAGAAAGGAAAGAGAGTGATGGATATTAATTATACTTTCTATAAAGTAATTATAGTAGTATTTAATTAAAGAAAGTTTTAAAATGTTGGTAATTAAGAGTACTTTAGTAAATTTATAATCTCTCTTAATATGTTTGAATTTATTTTTTTTTTAAAACATTTATCGCGAGCTTGTCGGAAGGGAGTATTTTAATAAGAAGGATAGAGTATATGTATATTACTAACTAGATTTTATATTGGACACACATTTAACAAATAATAAAATGATAGTGACTTAGTAGTAAAATATAATTCAGTCGCTTTGATATAGAATGGATGCTACTGTTAATAACATATATGAAAATATCAATTTCTATTTTTTAATTAATCTCATATATAGCAAGTGCATATTAATTAAATTTATATTTGATGAAATTAATTTCCTTAAATTATTTAATTAAGTCGGTGTAAATAATTGACGTTTTCGGAGAAAACTGCAAAAAAAATAAAAAATACGATTAATGTTTTGTAATAATTGATTAAATATTATCTATCAAAATTTATTGAAAAAGATGAATGTCAAATAAATTAATAATATGATAAACTAAGTCATTAATATTCATATTTTAAAATTTACAAACAACAAATAAAAAAACAAATTTTACACTTGAAAAAGACATAAATAAAAAATAATGGAGGGAGTAGTACGTATTTAGCCAATTCAACTCTTGGTTACAATCGGAAATATGCCACTGGTATTATTCTCTGCATGTCTTTTCTGGAAGTGTATATTTATGACAATGTTTAGTTTGTGTATTGAAAAGTTGATAAAAAGAATCCATCATTTTCCAACATCAGTATATATATATATATATATATATATATATATATATATATATATATATATATGTGTGTGTGTGTGTGTGTGTGTGTGTGTGTGTGTTCTTCAGTATGTTTTTATATGTTTTTAATTTGAAGGACATATATTGAAATGTTGTTTTCAAAATTACTGCAGTGGCAAAAAAATACCCCTCGTCCCTTCCTAAGAAGTTTTGAAAATAGTTAATAAAGATTTTCGTTTATTTAATCATGAAAATTATTTAACCTGCTATTCAATATAATGTTATATTTATTTGATTTTTTATTTTCATTTATTGCTTAAAGATTTTCGTTTATTTAATTGAATTATACATCAAATATTTGATGTAAGAAACATCACACAACGTTTTGTTAAAATCTATTTTTTAAAATTGTAAACAATAAAACATATACAAGATATATATTTTTAATATTAATCAAAAAACGTATAAGACTCAGATTCTCAAAACACGACGGTATCAATGCATATGCAAATGAATTAAGTATATTTCTAAGTAATAACGACTGATAATACTTTGGTTTCAAATATAGTATCAATAAATCAATGCATACTAATCCCTCTGTCTCTTAATATAATAAATTTTAGAAATGTACTGATGTACATAAGTATTAAAAAAATAATTACATAACATTAAATATAAAATTAATTGTCTATATTGTCTTTATATTAAAAAAAGAAATTGTTATTTATTAGACGAAAAATAGTGAGAGAACCAAAGTTATATATTTAATACTTGAGATAATATTGGAAACTAAGCAATTAATGTTTACTTAAAATTCTAAAATATCTTATATTATATTAAGGGACAAAAATATTTGTCTAAAACGTCTTATATTAAAGGACGGATATGGAGTATATAATAAGCCAACAAATTATATTCCACTCCTCAATTGAAATACATTTATTATTTATTGAATTTGTATTAATAAATTGTTCATTGAACTTTTATTTTTCATTCCATCCATTTTCTCTCACTATTATATTAATTATTTCTCTTCCTTTCCCCTTTTTTATTAGGTAGCATAACCCAAAATTAATCCTTTAACAACTTTTAACTTCATTAATATGTAACTTCACAACTTTAATAGTATATATTGAATAAAAAAAAAATTAATTATTCACATTTTTTAATTTGTGTAATTGCATTTTTTTTCTATACTACTTATACGTATTCACTACAAAAAAAAATACATATAATTAATATTACTTATCAACATACTCATACGTTATTATATATATATATATATATATATATATATATATATATATAATTGATAAAAGATATAAGAACTCTTTCACTTTTTTTTATTTCCTTTATTTTGGTCAAACTAATTTGTCATTACAATGTAGCTTAACACCATCACTTTGTACGTGTAAAATAAAATTCTATAAAAAAATAATTAATATAAATTATTCACTTTCTTTTTTATATATATAATTTTTTAATACTTACGAGTTTAATTTCTTCAATTTTTGAGAACTGTAGTTGATATAATTTATAAGATTAACAAAAATACCTTTAAATTTTTTATATTTAATAGAGATATAATATAACATAGTACAAATAAAAATTATTATTATTATTATTATTATAATATTGATTGAGGTATTGCACCTTCCCTGATGGACGACCATGGAACTTGCATGAGAAACATTTAAATTAAAACAAATAAATCAATCAATGAATCTCATAATCCTCTAAAACATCCATTTTTATTTTATAGTTTCTGATTTTGGTAATTTTACGAGGTTTTAAATTATATAATGACCCGTCACGATTGCAAGTTGATTTATGAAATTTCAATCTCAAATTAATGCAAGATTCCGATTTCCGAGTAGGTTTATTATTGGAACATTACGTATACGTAGTACTGTACTATAGTACATTGACTTTTAATTAACTATTTTAAACATTTAAATATGACTACTGTTCGATCTTCCGTATTAGACTATGTCTATTAGTTAATTAATTGTCTGAGATGTAACCTCCAATCTACTTTAAATTTCGGTAATGATTTGTTTAAAATGATTTATAAGTTAAAATTTAAAGTGAATTTCAGTTGTGACTTGCAAAAAAAATTGTTTGACACTAATTTTATTTATAAGTTAAAAATTAAGTTAAAACAGTATAAATGTATTTGGTTGATAAGATAAATTATAAAAACATTAATGAAAAAAATATATTAATTCAACATTGTGACGCTCCCAAAATAGGGTATAGGGTATACATCACTCATTTTGAGTCGTCAGATACATGGTACAGAATTCAAATACAACTTAATTATACAACAGTCGTGTAAAATACGACAAAACATAGGCGAGTGAGTTTTAATACAAATCATCTCTCAGAGAGTATACAAACTCAATGGAGTCCTCATTACATTTATTATCACACTATTTCAGCTGTAATAGTGAGGACTACTAATGCACCATCTAGGAACATCACTCTGTTTCCCGACTAGTCTCAGCTACGTTCTCATTTCAGAGAAGAAAAAGTGAAAGAAAAGGGTGAGCTCAACTAGTCCAGTAAGAAATATTAAGACTAAGATAATGCGAGAATAATTTATCGTTAGTCTTCAACAATGTTAAACCGATAAAATATAACAAACATCAAGTTTAAGCTGCGGTGAACAAGCAATCCATTTAAGAGTCAAGTAGGAATAAAATCTACTATCTTCTATGATTTAAAAGGTTTTCATCACTTTTCATTTGAGACTCGACTTTAATAAATAATCCACATCATCGAATCACCCCCACCTGCACTACTGGCCGAGGATATTCTTTAAGTATCACGACCACGAATTATCCATGCACTTACGACTTAAGATAATCATGTTTTCATCAAGCGGTCCCGATCATGCCATAAAATAATTCATCTTGCACTACTACCAAAAGAGAATCCATAGCCATAATCATACCAAAAGCGTCCATCAATGCACTCACGGGCCAATGAGGACTTTTTCCACATCATTTGTAACATTACGGTTATGATTATACCCAATAATCCTCGGTCATAATCATACCAAGTCCATCTATGCACTAGGTGCCTGAGATGACTTTCAACATAATATAAACATGAAGATGATGACAATGATATAAGAATTTAATAAAACAAGTTCAAAAATTAGTTTATCCAGGAACTGATAACGTTCAAATTGTCAACATAATACTGCTTTGTAGAGTAAAATTCAAGAATGCTTAGAAGAATATTTTCATGAAAAGATCTTTGGATGAAGCCGCAAATATCAAGGATATTTCACTAATTTCATGGAGTATAGAAGTCAAAACTTTAACCAACCGAGTATAATAACGAATGGAATAACAAAAGAAATCACCATGCATGCGGTACTTTGCATGTAAGCGAGAGTTATTCAACAGAATAATAAGTGTGGAACTGGTAAAGCGAAATTGACCAAGATGGGATGTTCAACGAGAATAATAAAGAGCGAAACGGTCCGGCGTAAACTCATAGCATGTGATATTCCAATGTAACAATAATAAAGATGGAACCAGTCCATGTAAATGCATAGAAAGGATATTCCAAGAATAATAAAGAGCGGAATCGGATCCGGCAGTAAACGCGCAGATGCAGGATATTCCAAGCGAGAATAATAAAAGAGAATAATAGAAGAATATCACCAAGTATAGGGTAGCTCGCATATATACAAAGTTATTCAATAGAATAATAAAGAATGGAATAATGAAGTTCTCTTCTTGAATACAAAAGAAATAACACCACTACAGTAAAAAAACTGGATATAGGAGTAGTGAAGAAGCAGAGCTTCTTCTTCTATAGATTTTCTCTCTATAGCTTCTCTCTATAATAAGTGCTCTATAGCTTTAGTAAATTGGTGAGAAATGAAGGAAGAATGAGCTTCTATTTATAGAAAAATATAGTTTCGATAATTGCACATTTTGGGGCTCGAAAAATTACATAACAATACCTCCAACTTTTCTTTCATTTTTAATTTAGTCCTGCAAGTATTATCAAACTTACACCACCTCCCCTAATAGTAAATAATGTGAATCAATAGTAAATCATGTGAATCAATAGTCCTAGACATGTGAAATTACGAATTACAGTATAGTACCTCCATCTATACCTCTATTTTTAACTTAGTCATGTAAGTATTATCAATCTTGCACCAACTCTCCTAATAGTAACAAGAATGTGAAACAATAGTATACACATGTGAACAAATAGTTATAATCATGTGAAATAATAGCAATCAATTGCTCATTTATCCAGTTAAATACCCGATTGGTCAAAATAACCTCCAGACATCAATTTTTATCGAAATAAATGTCGATTTTCATTAACACAAATAATTTCAACATAATGAAACTATTTTTATCAAAAATATAAAATTTGAAATTTCAAAATTTGACTTTTCCCTAAAAAGTCAACTGTTGACTTTTTGACCAAATAGTAAAAACCGATAAATTTTGTGTTTATAGTCTATTTTTACCAATTTCATCGTTTCGGACTCAAATATCACGTCCGCGTCTCCAAATTCAACTCCGAGCACAACTTCAATATTAATAACATTCATCATTAATATTATAACTCATAATATTTATCAACCAGATCGTTCCCAAGAAAGAGGGGGCTTTCCAATAAGGATTTCTCCCTATTGACGCGCAATTAGGTGACCAAACCTCTCCTTGATAGAACTTCTAGACATTATAAATATTGCAATTTAATAATATGAATAACTTTGTCATCTCAATTATTGACTTAATAATATATCATATAATGCAGATGATACTATGACAATAATCAAATCAATAATATGAGAGATATGATGCAACAATTACTATAGGAATAATTGAGTATAACTGAGTGACTTCTCACGTAAGCATCAATAATCAATACCGTGTGCTACTATGCAACCACGCCAGACATCAGATTACTTTTACTACCGAGTAGTTCAACAGTATTAACGGTAAAACTTCCGCCGTTATTTTTAATAAAATACTTTTGTCGTTTTCTCAATCCGACAATAATTCTGTTGTAGGGTCCACCAATGATTATGCCGTCGTACGGAAATTCCCCGACAAAAAAATATTCCCCGACCAATCGAATATTATATAACAACTTGCATACTTTACAAATTTTATAAATACTACACACAACTATAATATTATCTCAAATTCACACCATAATATTAAAAAAAATATTTCGAGAAAATTAAATCTTTATTCGTAAAATTTAGAATTTTACAAACATTGTATCATAAGAATCACCATGCATTCCAACATTAAAAAGGAATCATAACCTTCAATATCCATCAGCTTCGTTTCTTTTTTAACGTAATTTTTATGAGTTATTAATCAATATTATTATTGTTATTATTATTATTCTTATAAATATTTTAATACAATATTATTCTCTCTTTTTTATTATTATTGTTTCTACATTTTGAGACTAGCAAAACTTAAATAAATATTGAGATTTTTTTTATCAAACATTAGAAGCAGCCGGAGGGAATGAATTATTAGGTAGCTCCAATTAATTATGAGAGTTTTAGTTGAATTTGTTGATAATGGATGTAATTATTCTTATAAGTGCTTAACTAGTAGTACAACTTATTTTGGATTTGGTGGAGGATGGAAGTGGAGTAATAAAAGCAAACATATTTCATGTTTGATAAGAATAAGATTAAGCTGCTGGACATGACATGTCATAAATCAGTCAGCAAAACATAACATTCCCTTAAAAAAACACATCCAAGTAGTACCCACCAATGGAATTAATGGAACAAGTCCTGAAAATAATCTTAAGCATGGCATGAAGAATATAAGCCCCTTGATTGTCATTTACAAATATGGATCGATACAAATTATCTCATGCATATTTTGTTAAGGGTTAATTACATATACATTTTTAAAAATAATTACAATAATCATACATCCATAAAATAATTACAAAAATATGACATTTCATCATATATATTTACAATACTAATACAATTAGGAGTCCTTAAATTAAGTGATTAGTATTAATGGGTTGACATGGTAAATTAGTTTCCATCTTCCTCAAACATTCCTTTCTCGTTCGGTCTCTCTCTCTCTCTCCGCCCTTAACTCGTTCGGTTTCTCTCTCTCCGCCATTACTACTTCTCTCTCTCCTCTTGAAGCCACTCGTCGTCAGCGGACTGAATCTACTTCTCTCTCCGCCCTTACTACTTCTCTCTCTCCTCTTGAAGCCACTCGTCATCAGCGGACTGAATCTACTTCTTCAGACGATAGAGTTCTTGCTTTGGTATGTACATGGTTGAAGTGATGTTGTCATACTATGAGTCTGTACTTCTGGTAACATTCTGTTTATGTTAATTTTTTTATTAAATGAATTTTTCTTTATCTCCATGACTGGTTATTTGTGATAGACATCATTTAACAGCATAATATTTGCTAAAGTGGATAATTATTTTCAAATTGTTTAGGCTCTTAACATATATAGTCTGCTTTTGAATGATCATGATTGTCTCATCTTCATTTTTCCATTTTTGTTCTGCATCATATACTGACACAAGACCAATTTTTGGGGGCTTGATGTAATGTTTACGTTGTAGCTACGTCAAACAATAAAAAATAGATACTATCATATAACTGTTTAGTTACTTCTGCATTATGTTTTGGTTACTGTTAGATTGTGATTCAGATACCATTTTTGTTACCTTGATTTGGTATTTTGGTTACTTTTTTATGTTGTTATGGTTACCATGTATTTGCTTAGTATACATGGTTGACTAAACTGATTTTGGTGTACATGTTGTTTATGTATTGGTTACCATTTTTACATGTTTTGGTTACTATCATATAAATATTTGGTTACTTCTTTAGTATATTTTTGGTTACTGTTAGTTTCTCATTTGGATTCCATTTTTGTTTTCTTGAGTTGGGATTCTGGTTACTGTTTTTTGTTGTTCTGGTTACCATGTATTTGCTTAATATATATGGGTTGACTAAACTGTATTTGGTCTATATGTTGTTTATGTATTGGTTACCATTAATATATGTTTTGGTTACTAACATATAACTGTTTGGTTACTTCATGAGTATATTTTTTGTTACTTTTAGCTTATGATTTGGATACTATTCTTTTTTCTTCAATTGGGTTTTTGGTTACTTGTATATGTTGTTTTGGTTACAATGTATTTGCTTAGTATACATTGTTTGACTAAACTGGGTTTGGTCTACATGTTGTTTATGTGTTGGTTACCATTAAAATATGGTTTGGTTACCATCACATAACTGTTTGGTTACTTCTTTAGTATATTTTTTGGTATACATATTTTTGTTTTGGTGACCTTTAAATTAAATTATGTTTTGGTTAATATTATATATAACTGTTTGTTTACTACATAAAATGGTTTGTACTACATGTTGTTTATATTTTGGTTATAATTAGATTATATAAAATAATTTTTTGGTCACTGCTTTATTATGGTATGGTTAATGTTATATTATGATATGATACCTATGGTTAATGGGTTCTCTATTCACTAATCCCAAGGTATTTTTATTCCTCCCACAGGTTCATACATAATGCAGAAGTCTTTTCTAAAAAATGAAAACAGTCGTGAAGAAGAAAGTAGCAGCAGCCAAAAAGCTAAAGTTTCAGGAAGATTTGTAACATATTTTGATTAGTTCGGTTGTTGTTGTCTTGTCCTTCTGAATTGTGTTTCGTACTTTGGTTTTTGTTGGATATCCATAACCATTTATTATGGTTAGTAAGTATGTAATGTTTATTGGAGCTTATGTAAATGGGATTACATATTTGATTATATTATCAATTATTTGACATTGTTTGTTGGTTCGTATTTGTTACTTCTAAGTTGTGTCTGATATATTGTTTGAAAGGTGCAGTTGGTAACCAAACATACATAGAAGGGTAACCATTTTATTTTTTGGTAGTAACCAGATAGTTACAAGCTTGTATCATGACATATATCAAATGTTAAATGTACATGTGAGAGTATACATAGGTTGCCTAAACTGGGTTTGATATACATGTTGTTTCTGTTTTGTTTACCATTAAAACATGTTATGGTTACTTTTATATAACTATTTGGTTACTTCTTTATTATGTTTTGGTTACTGTTATCTTATGGTTTGGCTACTATCATTGTGTCCTCAATGTGGGATTTTGGTTATTTTTATTTTTTATTCTAGTTAATATATGGCTATTTAGTATACATGAATTGCCTAAATCGGGTTTCATTACATGATGTTTTACATTTTGGTTACCATTAAAACTGCTTTTGGTTACTATCATATATAATTATGTAGTTCTTTGCTTTTATTATAATTATAAGTTTGTATGAGGACTGTTATAAAGTGTTAAATGTATATATTTTATTTATACCCTGTCATCATGATGGAATAAGAAACTCCAATTAAGAGTTCTTATTTATATATATGATAGTCATTTATAGATCTCATATTAAAATAAAAATAGTTTGAGATGTGCAGTTGGTATCCAAACCTGCATATAAGGGTAACCATTTTAATTTTTGTTAGAAACTAAATAATTAAAAACTTATATTAGAACAGTTATCAAGTGCTTAATCTAAATGTGAGGGTTCACATTTATCTAGCTGATGGATACTTTTAAATTACGTAGTTATAAAAGTTATTTCGAAATGGTCCATGCCAGTTGGTAACTAAATATGAATATAGAGGTAACCATTTTATTTTAGATGGGAAACCAAATTTACATAAAAATATTTCAGAACAATTACCAATTGTTCAATGTATACGTTTACTTTATATTGACAACTCACGATGGAATCAAAAATTAAAATATTAATCAACATCAATTTTGGTTACTGTACATCATCAAAAAAATATTACCAACTATGTGGTTAATGGTTACTAACAGTAAATAATTATATATTCCTGTAAACAATTAAATTTATTGTATTGGTTACTGTCAGTCTCCATTGTCTAACAACTGAATAAACATTGTAAAGTAACCAAATCAATATTAGACAGTAACCAAATTACATAATCTTAATAACCAGAATAGAAACCACATTTTTACATGCAATTTTGAAGGCCTAAATGATGGAATTTGATCAAAAAACCCTGCAGTTCACCAGCAAAGCTTGTGACTTTTGATCGTTGACCCGTTTCTAATGAAATTAGGCTCCGAAAATGCCAAAATCCGACACTCCAAACTTGACAAAAACTACCAAATTCTCACTTGATCAAATCTTTACATAAATTGACACGCCTGCTCTTCAACCGCATCAGTTTGTTACCACCTAAAGACTAACAGTTGTACGAAATTAAGCAATGTAGTCAATAAGTAATCATCAATATAAAACAAACCAGTATAAAACACACTAATACTATACAGTAATCATAACAACATTAGACATTAACCAAATTTAGATTAGACAGTAACCAACATATGTCTATTTAGTAACCAGAACATAAACACATTTTTCATTGCATTTTACAGTAAAAAACAACCAGTATAATTTGTTTGTTACCAACTAAAGGCATACTTTTGTAAGAATGTAACCAATTTGGCTAACAAGTAACCATTAATATAAAAAACATAAGTAGAAGTGTACATTAATATGCTTGAAGAACCAATAATCTGAGAACCAATTAATCAACTGCAGTAATTAAGTTTGCATTAGTCAAGAACCAAGTCAAAGATTCATTACTAAATAATATTTTTACACAAATAACCAAGTCAAGATTATAATTTTATACAAGAACCAATTCGAGAATTAGTCAATAACCATTATAGTGTTACACAATTAAACAAGTCAACATTAAGTCAAGAATAAATATAATATTACTTAGTAACCAAATCAAGATAAGTCAAGAACCAAGTCAAGATTAATTAGTAATATTATGCAAAGAATCAAGACAAAGATTAGTCGAAGAATTAAGACAACATTAGACACTATAATGTTACACATCGATTATATCGACTATGTTATCAAAACAAAAGATAATCGACTTTGTTAATCAACATCAATTTTGGTTATCAGACACCATCAAAAATATTACCAACCATGTGGTTAATGGTTACTAACATTAAACAATTATATATTCCTGTAAACAATTAAATTTATTGTATTGATTCACATCGGTCTCCATTGTCTGACAACTGAATAAACATTATAAAGTAACCAAATCAATATTAGACAGTAACCAAACTACATAATCTTAGTAACTAGAAAATAAACCAAATTTTTACATGCAGTTTTGAAGGCCTAAATGATGGAATTTGACAAAAAATCCATGCAGTTCACCAGCAAAGCTTGTGACTTTTGATCGTTAACCTGTTTCCAATGAAATTAGGCTCCGAAAAATGCCAAAATCCGACAATCCAAATTTGACAACATTATACAGTAATATGCTTCAGTAACCAATATTACAGTAACCAATTAATCTCTGCAGTAATTAAGTTTGCATTAGTCAGTAACCAATTCAGCATTGGTCAGTAACCAATTAAGTCAAAGATTAGTCACTAGATAATTTTACACAAGAATCAAGTCAAGAATATAATTTTACGGTAAAGAACCAAGTCAAGATTAATCAAGTAACTATATAATGCTACACAAGATTTGTAGTAACCATTTTAAACGTGAAAAACTTAAGAAAGGTTATCAATATAGAATTCGTAAAAAGCAGAGGTAACTATATGCATATGAAATCACTTACCTCAAAGATATTGATTTTTATCGAAGTTGTTGCGATTTTATTCTTGAACTTCAACAATCACGGTGAGTTCGATTATTTTTTCATGAACTTGAAGTTCTTTGTTGATTTTGTATGCTATTTTGTGATCTAAGTGTGTGTCGTCATGACGAAAAGTTCCGTCTTTCTCCGATCTCGGTGTTGTGTTAGCGCTGAAGATTACGATTCATCGAGCGGGGGAAGTTGTTGATGTCTTGTATGCTATTTTCGATTTGAGTAGCGTACGTGACAAAGTGATTCGCCTTCTCCGATTTGATAAAGCGCAATGATGATTTTGCGTCTTCTCCGTCGTTGATATGTGTTCCGATTTCAAAGTTGCATGATTTTGGGGCGGTTAATTGAAAAGATGAAATTCATGAATCGGCGTGTAGGAGTTAATGATACGTGATTTTAGCACGTATATTGTGTATGTTTTATTTCTGTAATTATGTTTTGTATGTTTTATTTTTATAATTACTTTCTAATTGTTGTATATTAGTGTAAAGGACCCTTTTGTTAACCATGGTCCAATTAATTAAGTTCTTATACTCGCTAAAAAATAAAAAAAAATTAGGCTCAGCAATTACTTGGCTTGTCTCCCTTCTACCCCCACATAATTGTGTGTTTAATAGTCGCATGATTATGTTAAACTTTGGTTTCTACTTTGTATTGCGACAAATTTATACTGAATTATAATTATGAATTTTATCAATACCTATAATTGGTTGAAATTATAAAAATACTTCAATTATTACACCTCTCTTTAAAAAGATTATCACTAAGTATCCACGTAACTAATTATTAACGTCAAGATTCGTCTACGTGCCTCAATCACCAAAGCACATCAAATCTTGCACAAAAACGAAATCACACCAAAACTTTGACGGCTTGAGCCGTCGGGGAATAGTTCATGTGACGACCAGGAAAATTTTACTTAGTTTAAAAAAGTAAGTATTATTGAATAAAATAAGATTTAATGATTTTTTCCCTGTTGAGATATGTTAACATGCGAATTTTTGAGGTGGAACGGAAATTTGTAATAGAATTTACGAGTTTTAGGATCGTATTGGAAAATAAAAAATTTCCAAAAGAAAAAGCCGAAAAATTATTGTTCATTCGGTAGCGTAAAAATGTTTATTTTAATTATTCGAAGAATATGCCAATGTTAATATAATGAGGAAAGTGAAATAAAATTTTTAAGAACGAAAAACGAAATTTTTTGACTGTGTAATGAATCCCGGGAAGTGAATGAAAGATAAAATCGGAATAATAACACAAGAATAAAGCTAAAAAGACATCAATTATATAACCATACCACCAATTATATGAGCATGAGCGCTAAATGTAATTCACCATGTCACCAATTATATGCATCGGGGGCTAAATGAAATTTTGTGTCACCAATTATATGCAGGTGGAGGGAAATGGTAATTATCTAACAAAAGCTAGGGAAAATACTAAAATACCCTCACTATTAAACCCTTATAAATAGCAAGCTTCCCTTCTCATTTTTCCTCACCAATTCACAAGTTTTTAAAGAGAAACACTAGATTATATACGAGAGGAAGTGAGCTCGGGTTTTGTTCGAAAAAAGGTGAGGAAACGCTATCGAAGTCGTCAGTAAACTCAGAAAATAAAGATTCTAAAGAGATAAGAACGAAAACTCAACTCTTTTAATTATTTAAAGTTTTGTAGTATAGAAAAGATGAATTAGTGGTTATAAATCACTGTTAATTTATATAAGATGAGAAACAATGGTTAAAAATAAAGAACAAATGAAAACGTGTAAGCAAGCAATTTGATTTGTGATTCGTAGCTTAGATAATGAAATTCGAAGGGATGATGTTGTGCTCAATTAAAATATATGATTGTTTCAAATGGAACGGATTAAAAATGAGATATAACAAAATTATAATGAAATTTTAAATAAAATATGCTAATATTAGAAATATAGTTTAAAACGAACTATGAACGAATTACTGGCAATAATCAATGATCTGAAATAATGAATATGTTATGGGGGAAACGTAGGCATGACTAAAATAGAGCCGTGGGCTCAAGAACGGACTCATTCCGACTTCGGATGAAGTTTTTAAAATTTAAAAACGTAAAGTTGAAAATTTGAGCAGCAAAAGATTTTTGAACTAATTAAAAGCCTAGTTAGAATGTCCGAAAAACATTTATGTCCCGGAGGATTTAAAGTATGCCATGAAAGCTAGAAAATGACTCGTGAACGGATCAATTCCAAGTAAAACGACTAAGTTATGATTTTGTAAAGTAGACGCCAAGATCATGGTTTTAAACTTAAATTTTTTTCAAGGGTTTTAACCTAGTGCCGCAGCTCCGTTTAAGCATAAGAAATGGGCGCCGCAATGCCATCCTTGGCCAACTCATTCTGCAGAGTTGCGTCGTGGCGTCAGGAAAAGGAAATGAAACCGGCGCCGCAGCGCCGACCCTAATTTTTGCTCAGTAAAGAGATTTTTAAAACAGAAAAGAAGGGAAAACTTATAATATCTTGTTAATTGTAAGACCCCAACTTATTAATGAATAAAATCAAAATTTTCTCTAATTATTATTGTGAATAATAAGGTGTTAATTTGATATAATATTTTGGTTATGGGTGAAATGTGCAAAAATTTCAAAATAAGCAAGTGGTTATAAAATATTCATATTTTCAGGGAATATTCGTTTGGTCGTGGAATATTCTTTCTGTCGGAGAATATTCGTACGACGGCGCAGCCATTTGTGGGCCCTATAACGAATAACTGTCGGATGAAGAAAACGATAAAAAATGAGTTTTTATAAATAACGGCGTAGTTATTACCAATAAACCTTTGTTAGAATACCAATTTGGTAAAAATAAGAATACGCGTTATCGCACAAGAAATTACCGGATTGTACAATATTTTTGAATTATTGATTCTTACGTAAGAAGACACTACTCAATAATTGTTACAGTAATTCATGTTCAATATTTTATTTTATTGATTCAATAATTGATGCGTTGATATTTTATATTATTTTTGTTTCAATAATTGTCACTGCACAGTATCTCCATTATCAGATCAATAATTCATATTATTTGAATAATATTATTAGATAGCATTATTGGCAATGTCTAGAAAGTTATGTCAAGAAGAGGTTTGGTCACCTAATTGCGCGCCAGTAAGGATAAATTCTTATTGGAAAGCCCCCTCTTTCCTGGGAACAGCCTGGTTGTCATAAATGTGATTCTGTAATATTATTTGTGCATAATTAATTATTGATTCATATGATAAGGAAATATTTATTTGATGTGGATATAAATGATGGATATATTTATTTTTGTGTAGATAAAAATGAAGGAATTAATGCTGAGGTGTTTTATCAGTATTTTGTCAGTGTAAAGGTATTAAAAATCATCTGTTTGTGGATTTTGGATATTTTCGGCTTAGAATTTGGAAAAACTCAAAGCTACAAAGTTGTAGAGAATTCGATTTTAGGCAGAATGGACATAAAATTCGTATTTTTCTGATAACCAGGCTATTTTCTATGAATTATTGAAGTTTCAAAAAATAAAATAATTTTTATTAATTTATGGGTGGGACCCACTTATGTTTTAACACATGTGGGCTACTAGCTTTGTTCAAAGATGGCTGGTGGCTGATCAAACATGTGGGCATGCGTAGAAAAGAAGAAATAAAATAATATATTTTATTATTTTAGTCTCCTATGACGTTTTAGCATTTTCCTATAAATAGGTGCTTATGTTAGAATTAAAAATCACACCAGAAACAAGTTTTCTTTCTCTCTATATTATCAAGCATATTTTTTTCAGTATTTAGATATCTTGAGGTGCTTTCAAATAGTTATATCCGATATTCAAGTCATAAAGCATGCTTTTTTTGAGGTAAGTGGATTTTAATGGTTCTTATGTTTTTCATTCAGATTTCTTCCGACCTTCAGAAAATTCTGAAAAACTTTGAAATGATGTTTTGATGAGTTTTATTGATTGTGTCCAAAAATGGTGATTTTTGGATTTATAGATTAAGAGTTATGAATTTTATGAGAAAATACTATTTTAAAAGTAACCGCTTATAACTCCTTGTGGTTAACTCCAAAATTGATGAAATTTTTATTGGAAGTATATCTATATAATATCAGTATACTCTGTGAATTTTGGAATTTTTAGATAAAATTACAATTTATGATAAATGTTTAAATATTCGGCGATTTTGGTCATATGAAAAATAATAAATGAATTTTAAAAATTCTGAGAAAAATATATGTTCAATATGGGACTATATTCTGCTAAATCCCTAAAAAGAAATATTTTTGGAACTGATTTTGTATTTTTCATGAAAATAGACTAGTTATGAATAAATGAATTAAATATGTTATGTGAAGTAAGAAAATTGAAAAATAGGATTTTATGGCTTGAGAATCCTATATGAGGTATATGCAGATTTTTGATGAGAGTTTTGATTATTGGAGATGAAATCTTATGAGTTTGGCGTTTTAGGATGATTAAATGCATTATTTAGTAAAGTGTAAACAATTAAAATAAATTGTTTATAAGCTTAAGAAATATTACTCTTTCAATATCATTATACCAAAATATTGGTATGGATTTTATTGTGGAATTTCTACCTTTTTCATGTCGGGGTTACTATTCACGAGTTACTATTCATGAGTTACTATTCACGAGTTACTATTCACGGGTACTATCTACGACAAAATTAGTTTATTTTTCTAACCAAATTATAGTTGATTTATGAATATTACTCTTGAGATTAAAACTATATGTTGATCATATTATTTTTATTATCATATATAACATTTTTATATCCCTAATGATGATATTTCTCTTTGACTTGAGTGTAAAGATGGGTAGATTTTTGGTATGATCATGATTTATGGGTTCTCTTTTGGCCGAAAGTGCAAAAGTTAAATTGTTGATTGGTATGATCATGATCATTGAATTTATAATTGAATATTTTTAGCTTAAGTGCAAAGGTAAAATGATCAACATGGTTATAATTATTGTTTATATAAATTCTGAAATGATTATATATTTCTTTGAGATATTAATATATTTGGCCTGTAGTGCAAATATGAACAGTTGATGTGAGACCCCAGATTTTATAAATAAAGATTTAAATTTCTCGAAATATTTTTTTGAATATTATGGTGTGGGTTTGATATAATATTATAGTTGTGGGTAGTATTTATAATTTTTGCAAAGTATGCAAGTTGTTGTATTATATTCGATTGGCTGGGAATATTCGCTTTAAGCGAGGGAATATTCGTGATAACGATTATAATCATTAGTGGACCCCATAATGAATTATTGTCGGATTAAGAAAACGACAAAAATATTTTTATTGAAAATAATTGGCGGAAGTTTTACCATTAATCTTGTTGAACTACCGGTAGAAAAAAAGCACAAGAATACGCGTTGTTGCGATAAAGAAAGACACTGTATTGATTATTGATGCTTATGTGAGAAGTTACTCAGTTTTGCTTATTTTATAGACCCCCATTTACCTATTTTTTAAAATAATCGGTAGAAATTATTTAAAGGTGGGGCCCACATGTGGGGCCCATATGTGTTGAAAAACTGATTTTAGAAATGGGGGTGGGAGGGAGTTACGTATAGGGGAGGGATTTAATATATATAAGTATGTGATGTGTGTGTGTATATATATATATGTATATGTTGTGTGTGTGAGTGGAAAATGGTGAAAAAGAAGTGAGAATGATGTGTGTGGATGTGGATGTGTGTGATGTGGACATGTTGGTGGAAAAGTAAAAAATATATATGTATATATATATATATGTAATCTAGTATAATGATATATATATATATATATATATATATATATATATATATATATATATATATATTGAATGAGTGAATGGATTTTGGTGGAGGGGAACACGTGGGCCCACGGGTGTTGAAAATAAATTTGGAGAAAAGAAATCTAGCAAGTTGTTCTGGTGATGGAGTTATTTTTAAAGAGGTGATTGGTATTATATATATATATATATATATATATATATATGTTTATAACATGTGGGTTTATATATATATATGTATTATATTTTGTCTTGATTTGTTTTGATTGGTTGAAGGTTTGACAATTTGAATATGTAGTATCAAAATTTTCATCCGTGAGTCTTTGAATTATTTCATCTGTGAAGAAATTCTTACACAGTGCCTTTCCATTCTCCTATAAATAGAAGCTCATTCATTCATTATTTCTTAAAAATTCACTGAAACTCCAGAGAGAGAAATTATGGAGAGAAAGAATAAAAGTATTCTGCTACTTTCATACTCTTATATCCAGTTTCTTTTACGGTAAGGGGTATTATTTGTTGTACTCGTAAGGGGTATTATTTCTTTTGTATTCATGAAGAGAACTTCTGTTATTCTATTATTTATTATTACCGTTGGAATAACTCAGTATCATGCTGGCTACCCTATACCGATGAAATTCTTACGTTATTCTATTCTTTATTATTATGTTGGAATAACTTTGTCTATGCAAAATCGCATATATACATGGTGAAATTCTTCTAATATTTCATTCTTTATTATTCTCATTGGAATATCCCATCGTCATGCATTTTACACCGGATCCGGTTCCGTCTTTATTATTATTTTGTTGGAATATCCTCGTACATTCATTTTACGCTGCACACGGTTTTCGTCTTTATTATTCTCATTGGAACATCCCGCCGGTGCGAATTTTGCTCGACTTCGATTCAATTACTTATTATTCATTTGAATAACCTGTCTATGCAAAAGTACCGCGTGCATGGTGATTTCTTTTGTTATTCCATTCTTTATTATACTCGGTTGGTTAAAGTTTTGACTTCTATACTCCATGAAATTAGTGGAATATCCTCGATATTTGCGCTTCATACAAAGATCTTTTCATGGAAATATTCTTCCGAGCATTCTTGAATTTTACTCTACAAAGAAGTATCATGTTGACAATTTAGACGTTATTAGTTCCTGGATAATTTAATTCTTGAACTTGTTTTATTGAATTATTATGTCATTGTCATCATCCTCATGTTTATATTATGTTAAAAGTCATCTGTGGCCTGTAGTGCATAGATGGACTTGGTATGATTATGACCAGGGATTATTCGGTATAATCATGACCGTAATTGTAAGACCCCAACTTATTATAAATAAAATCGAATTTTCTCTAATTATTATTGTGAATAATAAGGTATTAATTTGATATAATTCTCTGGTTATGGGTGAAATGTGCAAATTTTGCAAAATATGCAAGTGGTTATAAAATAATCATTGTTGTCGGGGAGTATTCATTTGATCGTGAAATATTTCTCATTGTCGGAGAATATTAAATGACTGGCCAAGCCTATGATCATTCATGGGCCCCATAATGTAATAATTGTCGGATGAAAAAAATGACAAGTTTGAGTTTTTATAAATAACGACGTAGTTGTTACCGTTAACACTGTTGAAATACCCAGTGGTTAAAATACAGTAATACACGTGGATGCACAGTATTTCCCATTATCAGATCAATAATTCATATTATTTAAAAAATATTATTAGATAGCATTATTGGCAATGTCTAAAAAGTTCTGTCAAGTAGAGGTTTGATCACCTAATTGCGCGCCAGTAAGGAGAAATTCTTATTGGAAAGCCCCTCTTTCCTGGAACGGCTACCGTCATATAAATGTGATTCTCGTAATATTATTTGTGAATAATTAATTATTGATTCATATGATTAGAAAATATTTATTTTATGTGGATATAAATGTTGGATATATTTATTGTGGTTAAAAATAAAAGAGTTAATGTTGAGGTGTTTTATCAAGTATTTTTGTTTGGAATGAAGGTATTAAAAAATTAAACCGGTGTTTTTGAGATATATTGCGTGAGTTATAATTTTTTAATCCGACCGTTGGATCGTTGTAATTTTTGGATATGTTATATATATAAGTTGAGTATATGTCCATAAATTTTGAACCGTTAAAATGAACGTATGATTTGTTATGAATTTTAAGAGGTGACCTGGTTCGTAAATTATCAAGTATCGAATTTAGTATTTTGGTGGAAAATTCTAGAATTGAGTGGGCCCCACTTGTGGTTGGTGAAGAAATGTGCTGAATTTTATTTCAAATGTGGTGGGTGGGAATAGTAATGAAGTAAAGCCATCGTGTCACAGGTCAAGTCCGCTAACATTTCCCTATAAATAGAGAGGGCTAAGTTAGAATTAAAAATCACAGCAGTAAACATAAGCTTTTTCTTTCTCTCTCTAGATTATTGAGTGTATTTTATGAGTATTTAGATACTTTGTGAGTTTCTATTCATCGATTGCAAGTTTTCTTCACCTTATATACCGATATTAGATCATAAGACTGCGATATTTTGAGGTAAGGTGTGTTATATTCTTCTTAAAATGATATTTTCTTCAATATCATTATACCGAAATGTTGGTATGAACTTTTATCAAATTTGAAACTTTTTGTGTCGTGGTTACTATTCACGATACTCAAGATCGCACTATTCACGAATCACTGGCAAGATTATTTAAAAATGAAATTTTCTTCTTTTTTGTCCAAGATGTCTATTATGGTTACTATCTTTGATTGTATCCATGTTTTGATCTTTATTCTTGAATTTTGCTTCAAAATTGGTTATTATGGAGTATTATTGATCTTGGATAAACTGTTATACGAATCCTTAATATTTGTCCTTCCGTCTCACTAGATTCGTTTTCATGAATATATTTTTCATCATCCTCAGTCCTAAATGATGGTAGACATTGAATATCTTTGGCCTTTAGTGCAAAAGATGAATGATTAATCGATGAATATCTTTGGCTCAGTGCAAAGATGAATGATTACCTAATGAATATATTTGGCCCGTAGTGCAAAGATGAACAGGTATTGAGATGAACATGACCAACTGGTGATATAAATGAATATCTTTGGCCTGTAGTGCAAAGATGAATATTTAATTCAAGATGTATATTGATTGATGTTACACGGATAAAATATTGATGATGAACTTTTAAATCTTAGAAGATAGTAGAATTCTTTCTCTACTTGACTCTTCTAATGGATTGCTTATTCCGTTGCAGTTGTTGATCTAAAACTTGTTGTCTATTATATTTTATCAGATTTTTCTCTGTTGAAGACTAATGATAATTTGTTGTATATTATCTTAGTCATAATATTTTTTCATCGGGCTAGTTGAGCTCACCCTTTCTTTCAACCGTTCTCTTCGAGAAAATTAGAATATAAATTTGGGACTAGTCGGAAATGGATTGACGGTCCAGATGGTTGCATTAGTAGTCCTCACTATTCTGTGAAATAGCGTATCAATAATTGTAATGAGAACTCCTTTTGAGTTTGTATACTCTCTAGTATACAATATTTGTATTCAAGCTTACAGTATAGGTGTTGTCGTATTCTGCACAACAATTATATTACTGAAGTTGTATTTGTTTTTGTACCATGTATTTGGCGACTCAGAATGGGTGATGTATACCTATTTTGGGGGCGTCACACCTGTAGTGCAAATATGAACTGTTGATGAATATATTTGGCCTGTAGTGCAAATATGAACTGTTGAGGAATATATTTGGCTTGTAGTGCAAATATGAACTGTTGATGAATATATTTGGCCTGTAGTGCAAATATGAACTGTTGAGGAATATCTTTGGCCTGTAGTGCAAAGATGAATTGTTGATGAATATCTTTGGCCCGTAGTGCAAAGATGACATGTTGTTGAATATCTTTGGCCATGAAGTGCAAAGATATCTTTGACGAATATCTTTGGTCGTAAGCAAAGATGAATTTATTAGTATGATTATGAATGTGAGGCGTGATTTGGTATAACCATGATTTTTGATGTTTCGGGTAAAGACGTGTGATGAAAATTATCTTTCGTCACGGATGCGAAGAGAAATTTAGAATCACAATTATGATTATGAGTTATTCATATGATTGTGGACCGTAATCGCTGATTGATGTTAAGGGGATAAAACATTATTGGTGGATTTTTAACATAGAAGATAATAGACTTTATGGTCTATTTGACTCTTCTAATGGATTTATCGTTCCGCTGCAACTATGGTTGAATTTTTTTTTATCATCTGCCATATGTTCTAAATCTCTGATTTATTATTAATGAAGGCTATTGATAATTTAATTATCTTTAGTCATGATATTCTTTATGGGCTAGTTATGCTCACCCTTACATTTCACAATTTCTTTCGTCTGTAATAAGAGTGTAATTTGGGGTCGAATGGGGCAATATGAGGGAATAGAACGGTGGTCATCATTTAGTAGTTATATTTGGTGAATCAACTAGGGTGAGGTGAACCCAACGTTGGAAGTGTGTTTTGCCACTATCATACAAGATGTCTAATGACATACAACCTCGTGTCATCATAAAGGTGATTGTGTTTCATCCACTTCACGAGTATATTTACGAAAGCACTACCTATATAATCTTGGTGTTTGTTTGAAGTATAATTCTTAATTAGAGACAGTGGAGATAATGATATGTCAAGAGAAGACTCACCATTGGGAATAATATGATAGTAATCTTCTCATTTTTCTTTGGGGTCTATTGGGTCAACCAAGGATAATTCTGTGGCCATATGATATCTATCATAACCTGTATTTACGTACGAAGGTTTCTTGAGCACTTTCCAAAGATTCTAATTTCTAAAAGCAGTTTTGACTATACCTTTATGTAAGGTGTCATTGTGACGTCTTATCCAAGGTTGGGATGAGAGTCACAGTTGGTATATATTTGTATCCAAACTCACAGCATATGTGTTGTTGTATTTTGCACGACAATTGTTGTAATAAAGTTGTAGTTGTTTTCTGTATCATGTATTTGGCGACTCATAATGGGTTGGATGGAATGGACCTATTTTGAGGTTGTCACATTAATGATATCGAAGTAAAAATGAAGATAAATGTTAATTAATTATAATATCTTGTTAATGATATTCAAACCTTAATCTAATGTTTGAAAGTACAATTGAAAGAATGAAGCAACATGAACGTAAAATATCGAAATGAGGTAATGGTTTTGTGTTTGTATAATATATTTAACACATGAGTATGCATAACTTGAACATTTAAGTTAATGAATGTCAAGAAACGATAATGAATGTTAATGTTTCATGATGAACTTAATGTATAACTTAAGTTTAACTTATTAAATGATGTAATGCTAAGGAATAATTGTAAAGTTTAATCATGTAAATAATTTATAAACGTGAACCATATGAAATGGAAATGAAGATAAAAGAGACCTATAGAAGGACTTTGAGATTTAAATCTCAATTATGAACGACGTTAAGAGAGTTAATGCAAGGCTAACGACGTGAACATAAAATAAATAAATAAAGTTAACGTAAGCCGATAATTAACGTCTTTATGTGATTAATTGAAGTGTTATCCTTATATGATATTTAGGGTCTTTGAAGAACAATATACCGTAAGGTTGTAAGCAGCGCTTAAGGCAAGTTTCTTAACTTGTACATGATATTACTTTGTGCAAGTTTCTGTAACTTACTCAAATGTGGTAACTAGTAAGTTGTTATATATGTGCAAATGTTTTATATTTGTGCAATATATTTATCAATGTTTTGTGCTATGTGCTAATTATTCGTACCTATGTACTTGTAAGATGAACTGTTCTGTTGTTCAAGTTGTTATAGTTATGATAAAGCATGAATTGCGTAAGGAAATGTCTATACTGGTTATTCCTGTTGGGCAAATGTTAATATGATAGTTAAGTGTAAGGAATATGTATTTACGATTGAGTCGAGTCTTAGAGGTATTATAAGAATCGTTAATGTTAATGGTTATGATATGATAAATGTTAGTGATATGCTTAAATGTTAGGAATATGAATTATTCTTATTTAGTCAAGATGCTTCGTAACTATTGTACAATTATTGAAGTTTTCTAAAGAAAGAATATTTGATTCTTGATCTTGTTGTTTTCAACTGCTATAACTTGCTAGGCAATTGAATGCTCACCCATGCTTTTAAAAATAAAAATATTTTCAGCGAAGCTAGAGGAACTAAAGGATCCAGTACTGATGATTGAAGGAAGATATCAAGTCATTGACTTAAAACGTTATTAGTTAAATTTTTATGTATCTGTTGTGGCGGATGAAAGTCACACTTGTAAGTAGTGAATAATATAATTATCATTATGTGAAGAATTAAAGATTTAAGGTAATAGAATCTGAGATTTGAAGAAATATATTGTTATATTTTGAAGTTTTAACTATATCTTAAGGATATATGGGTGAATGTATGGAAGAAGTAGCACTCGTGACACACCATACTCGGGTTTTAAGGTAGACTCAGATTTGGGGGTGTTGTAGTTCCGATGTGAGAATAAGGACATGCTAAATAAGGTTTAACAATGGAGGCTTAATGGTCTAATGCTGTAAAATAATATGAATGTACTTGTACCTGATGGTTAGGATATAACCTTGTATTTATAGTGATCACACCTCCTTCCCCGTATATAGAATTAAGATTCCTCATTATGTATGATTTGGGATTAAATAGAATTTCCTTTAAAAAAATAAGTTGGATTATATTTCAACACTTTCCTTGAGAGTTGAAAATTAAAAGTAATTAAGAATCTTAGATTCTTTACAGTACTTAACTGCCAAAACGGGTTCCTACGTAGGTTAAAATAACTCTACGAGAACTTTGACCCACCATATAATTTGAATCTAATAATTGCACCCCAACACTAATAATAAAAAAATCAATGTAAACATTCCTAATATATATTATTTTCCTTAAACTTTTTACAACATAAGTTAGTTTGGCAAAATATTGATTAGTATGAGCCTATGAGATGACAATGATGAAAATAAGTCCAAAATAAGTCCAAAAATGAGAGTTCCACCGAACCTTTTCAACTATTTTATGTTTAATTTTGTTATGATTTTTCACTTTTAGAAAAAAACATATAAATACTTTTATTTATGTAGTCCTCCGATCAAACCTTAGAAGACCTCCAACTGGATTATCTCAATCTCTTTTATTCTGTTTCATTTATAAATTTTTTAAAAATTAAATATTTATTTTATTTCATATAAATCTCCAAAAATAAGAATCTATTAATTAAAATGTACACTTAAAAAGGGAATACGATTATGAATTTTGAAAGTTACGAGGGATTGATTGTAGAAAATTCTTTAATATTAGGACCATATTTGAAAAAAAAGAAAGAAGCTTGAATTTAGAGCATAAAATTTTCAATTAACGACGCTTAAAAATAGCCAACCGGTCCAAACCCATTAGAAGCACCGGAGGGTTATTTTCTCTTAGTCGACGAAGAGATATAGAGAGAGAGAGAGGGAGAGGGAGAGGGAGCGGAGGGTGCGAAAATGGCCGACGAAGACTATGAGATGGACGGCGGGTTCGTTTCCCTAACTTTGATGTTTTGTTTATCTACTTTTTTTATATTTTTTTTTCGGAATTTTATACTTGGTGAAATAATATTCATTCGCTTATTTCGTTTGCGTTTCAGAACATTAAAGCTTTTACCCTTCGGTATTATAATATGCTTGATCCTAAGTTTAACCTAATTTGTGGTCATGATTTTCAAATGAAAATGGCTGTTAGTTGTTGGTCTTGGTCAGGGTTTATGTTCTTGCTTAGGGTTTCTTTATTTGATTATGTAATTGTATTTTAATTTGATCGAAAATTCTAATTTCATCTAGTAATCACTCAACTGCATTTACTTTCACATTCACACTCTACTCTGTCCTTTCATAAGAAACATTGTAATGAAGAATGCAGCATGCAATGCATTAAAAATCAATTAATCTTTTATACCCCCAGGTTTTTTCTGAGGAAATTTAATATTTTACTGATCTTTTATGACTCTTTTTATTATTACTTCTATGCACATCTGTATCTTTGACATAGTTATTTATAGCTATCCTGTTAATAGTATCTGATATTGACACACTCCTCATGCGTGTAGATATGATGATGAGCCAATTGAACCAGAGCTTGATGTAAGAAGTTTCAATTTGAATTCCTTATATTAGTGTTATTTATATTTCAAAAACGTTGTTGCTTGTTTTTAATAATATTTGCTTGAAATGTCTGTGGAGTAATATGCAGGAAGGTGCAGAGGAGGAACTGGATGCGGATGCAAATAAAGAGGATGACGTTCCTGATCCTCTTCTAGCTGATGGTGAAGATAAACAGGAGCAGGAACAAGGAGAACGAGCTCGAAAGACATCAAAGTATATGACAAAATATGAACGTGCCAGAATCTTGGGGACCCGTGCCCTGCAGATCAGGTTTTGTCTATTGTAGTTTATAAATCTACAATCCTTGTAAGTTGAATCAGCTGAGCTAATGGGAAAATTACTCTTTAATTGTTCTGATCAGCATGAATGCTCCTGTGATGGTTGAGTTGGAGGGTGAAACTGATCCACTTGAGGTAATTTCCTTGTTTAAAATGTTGTGTACTCATGTTTTATATCAGAAATTGTTTCCCGAACTCATCAAAGGCTACTTGGGATAGTCTCAAATTTCCAACCATATCACTTATCCATCATGAGATGGTGCTTGTTATGTTTTTGAAGTAGCTGTTGCTGTGTCACTATCCTTTCCTGAAAGGAGGGAATGTATTTGGTTAAAGGAACAAATATGCTTATAGAAAAGAGAAAAAGTAAAACGTAGAAATTATTGACCAAGTATAAAAAATTTCAGCTGCATCAATTGGCTGTATAATGTATTCGAATTTTGTCCTCGCTGATGCCGTTAATTATCTATGCTTACACTAGTTTGCTTAATGCATGAAAGCTAATTCAGACTTTCCATCCAGTTACATTAATTGGTTGTATAGTGTATTGGAACTTTTGTCTTTGCTGTTATTTGTTATATTCCCTGCTTACATGACTTCACTTGATGCAAGAAAGCTAATTCAGACTATTTGAGTTCGTGCATGAATCATATATTGTTCTTTTGACGCATCAAACACCTTTTGTCTGTTCATTGTACATTTACTTGTGGCGATCTCACCGAACAGTAGTTTGGTATTTTCTAGTCCTTTAGACCACATTCAGCTGAACCATATTTCTTCTTCCATCTGATACTATATCCGGTGGTTGAAACTTCGCAAGTTGTATCATATGCAACTTTATTACTGGTACTCTATATTGATATTTAGGATAATTCTTGTTTAGGGAAGTGGTATGTCCATGGAAGCAAATATTTAAGGATATGAATCTCTTTCTAATAAACAAACTAAGAGTTTCTTTCCATGCCTTGTTAAGTGAGCTTCTAGCATAACTGCAACCATACTATCATCAATAACTGAAGCATAACTATATCATAACAGTCCAACTGAAAAATATACAATTGACAGACCACCGAAGATCTAAAGTTCTTATCTGTCTTCTAGTAGGACCTTAAGTGTAAGGCACATGCTTTTTGAAGATTGAAATTTCCTTTTATTATCTTACTTAAAGCCCAAGTCCCATAAGTTCACAAGTTATACTCTATATAACTAGAGTATGCATATCTCCTCCTCATAATTCATCCTCCACTTCATGCTATTGTTAACAAAGAATTTATATGAATAAGTGAAATTTGTCTTGTATATATATAACATATTTTACTTTCATTGAACTTTGTCATGTATTTCTATGTTTGAATAAATACTAAGGATTTGGCTTTATGTGATATGACAATGCCCCGTGTCCAATGCGTATCGGTGCTACATAGATTTGTGATTAGAATCAGTAACTGCAAGCTTGCTGCAAATTCCTTCTGACATCCTTTCTGCAGAATAGTCTAGTCACTATTGTCTATGTAAAATACATTGATTCAAAATAGGGGAATGTGTTCCCGACTGTTTAACATTCTTGCTAAAAAGAGAAGTTGTCGTCATTATTTGCTATTCAATTGATTTGGGATGCATCAATTACACAACCAATCATGAAGCGATTTGCTCAGTTCAATTTATCTCATAATTTGTTTATGTATTGTTATAGATTGCAATGAAGGAACTACGACAGCGGAAGATACCCTTCACCATTCGTCGTTACCTGCCAGATGGAAGGTGAGGCTACAAGTTATTAATCCATAAAATATGTACTATTGGCTTGGGTCTCCCTCCTCCTTGTTTTGCACCTGTAACCATTTTTCTATTGGTTGTTTTTCATTTTCCAGTTATGAAGACTGGGGAGTTGATGAATTGATTGTGGAAGATTCCTGGAAGAGACAAGTTGGGGGTGATTGACAGGGTTTTGTCAGTTATTTGAAGGGTTCTTTAGAGGCAAGCCTGTGGAGCTCTAGGTTGAAGTATATACTTATACTGTGTTGTGATTAATGGTGCACTAGTATTAAGATATTATGTCAAATGCATTTTCTACCTCTAATTTAAAGAAACATTCAATGGCAGCTTTTAGTGTATTTTTTTTATTTATAATTTTAATCATAGATTTTTTCATGTCATGTTTTTGGCAAGCAATCATCCAAAACCCAATTGGGCATTATTATTGGTTTAGTTTAATTTTCCCTTTTAGTTGTTTGTCGATACTTCCTCCTATTAAAGGAGTAATAAACTAATAATTTTATCTCAGTAATTATTGTCATTTAAAAAAAAAGAAGGTATACTCCCCTTCCGGTTATTTAGAATACTAATTATTTTTGTGTTTAAAATCTAAATAATTCACATCCGTTTTAAAATTTTAGAAATTTTGCAATTAACTTTCAAAGAAATATGATGATTATTTTTTTTTGTAACATAAGTGGTAGTATTAAATAGTTTACAAAATTAATAATTTTATTCTCGCCCAAGTGTTGATGGATCCGTACCAAAAGTGATATTCTATTTTAATTTATTGATGCATTGTTCCGTAACGTTGCAAATCCATAGAGGTGATAATAATTGCACTATAATTTTACATTTGAAAACTTTGAAGTTTGGATTTCATTTGTGATAATAATTTTATTATTTTACTATTATATTTTTTGTCATTCTATCATTATATTAATTAAAATTATGTTGAGATGCTGTCATAGCTAACTAGATGCTGTAATAATCCAAATAACTAATTGTTATAAAAACGGTTTATTTCTCACATGCACGTGTGTATGATGTTAGAGATTTTAAATTTTTGATATCAAACTTTATTTTAAATGATTTGACATTGAATAAAAAAAATATAAGTTATGATATAATTAATTAAAAGTGATTTAGTCAATCAATATAATGGAATGGAATGGGGTGGGGTGGGGTGGGGTGGGGTGTATATAGCATTGCAATGGTCAAAAGAGTGAAATTAGCCTGCACGGCCCATTTTGTGTTTATCGTTAACAAGTAAGTCTCTTTCTCTCTATCTTTCCTTTTTGAGTTCTCAATGTGCTGAGTAGCTATGGAAACAGTTGAAGTTGTACATTTAATAGGACTGGACTGGACATCTCTCACTAAATCTCTCTCTCTCTCTCTCTCTCTCTATATATATATATATATATATATATAATCAGTCTACTCAAGTCTTTGTTTATTTACTTACACACACTGACACACAGTGGATCATCTATATCTGGACTTTATATTATATACTAGTAAATGATCCATGGCTTTCAACAAATCAAAGAGTTAAGTGACGATGAAAACAAGAATAATGTTTTACCCCTCTCCCTCTATAATTTTATGAAGGAATCACTTTTTCTAAGCTAAGGATAAAAAAAACTTACTTTACCGACAAAACAACATTATTCATAGATATAATTCGTCGTATATCTATAATCAAATTGGCCGTAGTAACAATTTCCCCCAGCTTCCAAAGCATATAACAACAAAAATTAGACGTTTTTCTTACCTTTTTTCCTTTTCACTACACTCTTCTCATCTGAGAGTGGAGGCTAAAGAAAGAAGAAGAATACATACATGACTAAGTTTGTCCCAAAACCCATCTTCTCACTATCTTTACTCAAGGTATTCCTCATCTCTGTCATCTATATATTCCTGTATTTTTCATGAATTTAGCATAGTGCCAATTTAAAGAACTGATTTTGAATCTTATCTTTAAATTTTGAAAGATTCTGGCTTTTAATGCTTATTTTCATGGGCTGTTCTCATAAATCATAGTATTGAATTCTCTCCTTAATGAGTAGGTACGTTGAGTTATACAATGTGTGCATCAGATTGTGAGACAATGGTCAGTAGACTCAGTAAGACCTAATTGTCAACAAACTGGAGTTAAATGATGGGTGATTGTGATTATAGCTTTTTTGGTTTTTTCCTGATTTGTCAATATACAATTTACAGCCTTTTTTAGGGTTCTTATTATATAATTCACTGTTAAACAAAGGTTCAATGTTTCAGGGTAATAAGTTAAAACAGTGAGTGGGTGGCAATATTTTCTTGTCTGCTTTCACAAATGAAAATCTTATTTTCTCTGTTTAATAAATCTTTTATATTTGTAACACAAGGTCTGTTTCTTGGTATTCATATTCCATCTTCAATCATATTTCTTTCCAGGATTTTTGCAGTTAGCTACGACATATAGGTCAGAACACTCTTTTAAAAGTCAAAATTATTTTTTTGGTTCTGAAAAATGAATTGTCCCTCCGATTATGAGCAGTCCATTACTTTGATTAGTTTCTACACAGGGTATATGTATGTTTAATTAGTTATAATGATATATACTTTAGTCAATGTAAGAGTTGTCAACTTATGTGTTTAGGGAGATGGATGTTCAAGTGAGAACTAAAGGCTGTGCTTCACTGCTTCTTGATGTATGACTTTTTGTTTTATTTTTAAACAGTTTTTTTCTGCTTGATTTTACTTATTTCTCTTGTTACTTAACGGCATATAATATCTTAGGTAGAGTGAAGGAGAGGTTCCTACAATCTGGGTTTAGAGAGCTTCTTCTGCAGTTTTCTCCGAAACATACATGATGCGGAACATAGATGTGCATGACCATTATTTGACTGGAAAAATTCCACCCGAAATTGCTGAGAATTTGAAAGAATTTTTTCCTGAACATGATGATCTTAGTTATGAAGAGGTCCTTTTGCAGCAGGTAATTTGAAATTTAAATCCAATTTCCTTTTAATCAGCATCAAGGACAGATATAATTCTAGGGAAGCACCTTCTGTTTAGGTTTTGCATTCAAGCTGTATTCTTCTGATATATCCCTTGCCATCTTGCAGGAAAGTGCTTATCTATATCTTCAAGAAAGTGGCAGGAACAGGGCTAGAACTTCTGGTTATGGTCAGGGTAATGACCGGAGTCATTTGTCGGGGCAAGAGGGTGAATCTTCGAGGGGTGAAAGTACCAACTCACAAGTAGCTTTGGATGAAGCTTTAGCTAGATCCTTGC